>JAUKPQ010016458.1:0-12686 GCA_032273045.1 Chloridella minuta
ATATTAGACAAACACCAATTAGCAAAGGCAAACTAGATAAATTGATGGAGAAACACTATGGTGAATGGGAAGATGAAAATGCAAGAATTGGATTCTCTCGCAACCAGACACTAATTGACCTCAGACATATACCAACTGATATCAAAGATAAAATCATAAATACTTATGAAGAAACAATACCTGTTAAAGGTAAAATTTTAGATTATTTTATTGCAAACAAGCTTAAGAGTTTAATGGAAGTAATTGAGGAATTCCAATGATGATAAAAACAATATATGAAATATTTGATGAATTTGAATTAGCTAAAAATAAAAAAGAACGCATGGCGGTGATTGGAAATAATTTATCACAACCACTTGTAAATGTTTTAAAATTAGCTTATCATCCAGAATATCAATGGAAGGTAAAAGAATTACCTGAAAATTATAAATTACCAACTGATATGTTGCCTGGAATTACATATGATAGTCTAAATGCTCAAATGCGTAAATTATATATGTTTAGAGTTGGTGATACAACAGCAGAAAATTTAACCGAACGAAAAAGAACAGAATTATTAACACAAATGTTAGAGTCTATCGAGCCACGTGAAGCCGAAATAATTTTAGGTATTTTCCAAAAAGATTTGGGTGTTAAAGGCTTAGATTATAAATTTGTAAAAGAGGCATTTCCAGATTTACTACCATGACCAGAGAAAAAATCATTGTCACCTCAGGTGATTTTGATCCACTTACTATTAAGGAATTACGGTTTCTTAAAAAGTGTCGCAAAAAAGGCGATTGGTTAATAGTCGGTGTTCATTCTGATATGCATGTGTTTATGACAACAAATGGAATTTATACAGGTCATAAAGACCGTGTTGAAATTTTACAAAATATAAATTGTGTTGATGAAATTCTAAATTTCAATGATGCAGATGGAACAGTCTGTAATCTTTTGAAATTGGTGAAACTGTGTTATCCTCAAGCAGATATCACCTATATTTCCGACCGTGATATGCATAATACACCGGAAACAAAAATTAGAGGTATTACTTTCGAAGTGTTAAAATAAGGAGCAATGGTGTCAAAATTTGTGGCAAAGTTTCGCAAAGAAAACGATTATAGTGACGATTATAATTTTTCAAAAAAGAAAAAACGTGGAAATCGACATGATCCTGTAAAAAGGATGATAAAACAAAGTTATGATGAATTATTACAGGATTTTGGTGACGATTACCAACCATCCAGAAAAAAAATGAAACGAATTTATTAATTTACCTAGTGTTGTAGAAAAACAACAAAAAACTTGCCTTATTACTCCAATGTGATATAATACATTTATACGTTGGAGATTATATTATGATAATTTATGCTAATATTCGCAAAAGCAAAGTCAAGCTCAAACCTAAACAGGAGCGTGAAGAATACGCTGCTTGGCTAGAAAAACACCAAACCCCTATTGTTTCAAAGCGCAAACAATTCAATCTATCTTCATATAAACTATCTCCAGCGCCAGGTCGTGAAACCGTGCGCTATCCGTCATTAAATACAGGTGAAGGTATAGCAGCAAAATCATCACCAAAGGTTTATACCGGCACAAAAGTGCTCGGAATTGCAACTATGCACAAATCAAACGCTGTTCCTGTGTTTAACAGCGAGGAAGCAGTCGAAATTTCAAGTATGAGGCGCTAAAATGGAACGAAAAATCAATTTTGTTGTAAAATTGCAACGTCCTGTGTGTCGAACACCAATTAAGCCTTTACAAAAGCACAAAATTGCAGTAAAATACATAAGAAGACCAAAACATTCACACAAAGGACTAGAAAATGATTGAATTAGCTGAAGAAAATAACGAAAAAAGTGAAAATTACGATTTTACTGACTTGAATGAGGTAATTCGTAAGTGGGCTGCACTAACAGGACATGAAAATGACCAATCTTGGTATCAGAAAATGAAAGAAATGTATGAGTAAACCTTATTTTATTGATTTGATTGATGCAAATGATGGTACAGGCGATTCAATTTTGCAATTTCCTGATGAATTGCTTGCTGAAACAGGATGGAAAGAAGGTACCGTGTTGAATATGAGAGTAGAAGAATCTCCAACAGGTAATGTTATTATTGTAACTGAGAAAAAAGATGTTTGAAAGTAAATCGTTATTGGCCAAACTAATGGCAACAGAGAATTTAACCATTGAACAACGTAAAGTAAGTACGGCTAGTTTTAATGTTAAAGAACGAATTCTCACTATTCCAATTTTAGACAATAACATTTCTGCACCTGTTATGGATTTGTTTTTTGGCCATGAGACTGGCCATGCTTTGTATACACCATTAGAAGGTTTGATGGCTGCCAGAGAAAAGAAATTAATTCAATCTGTACTGAATGTTGTTGAAGATTCACGCATTGAACGTAAAATCAAATCAAAATATCCAGGTCTTAAAAACTCCTTTGTGAAGGCATACAATGAATTGGTCGAAAAAGATTTCTTTGGTACAAAAGATAAAAATATTAATACATTTAACTTTATTGACCGTGTCAATCTACATTGTAAAGGTGGGGCAACTCTTGCTATTAAGTTTACTGATGATGAACGCAGTCTTTTACAAGATGTGGAATCTACTGAAACATGGGAAGATGTGGAAGAAGTAACCAGACGTATTCAAAGCTTTATGAAAGCTCAGTTTGAAGAAGAAAAACGTCAAAGAAAAGCCAAAGGTGAGGATGACGATGATGAAGAATCCGAAGAAGTTGAATTAGAAGAAGGTGATGAACCTAATGAAGATGGCTTTGGTGAAAATGAGACCGAAGAATCTGAAGAAGGTGATGAGGAAGATGGTGAAGAAGGTGATGCCAAATTACCTGGAACAGAATCTGGCGACCAAGAAATTCGTTCACACACAGATGACGCATACCGTGCAAATGAAAGTAAATTATTTTCCACAGATAATATGCACTTCATGTATATGAATATTCCTAAATTTGATATTCAAAAAGGTATTTGGGACTATAAATCATTATATCAACAATATGTGGATGAAGGCAATAAAGTTGATAGAACCGAATTCAGTAAATTCCGCCGTGAATCCAGTAAAGTAGTTTCCTATCTTGTCAAAGAATTTGAACTACGCAAGAATGCTGACCAAATGAAACGTGCCAGTATTTCTAAAACAGGTGACCTGAATCTAAACAAAATATTTTCATATCAATTTAGTGAAGATATCTTTAAAAAGATGACGGTGGTTCCTGGTGGTAAGTCACACGGTCTAGTCATGTACTTAGATTGGTCAGGTTCTATGGCAGGACATATTGCTAATACACTTAAACAGTTATTCAATTTAACAATGTTCTGTAAGAAAGTTAATATTCCATTTGAAGTATATGCTTTTATTGATGAAACTGATTCGAGCCGTACATACAAAATTCCAGCTAAACAAGGTGATGTGAAAACAGATTATTTTTGTTTATTGAATATTCTATCAAGTAGAATGTCTGCTTCTGAATTTATGACTGCTGGTGGTGCTTTGTTTCATATGGCAGGTCTTGGTTCTTATCGTTTTGCTGGTCGTTGTCCACATTGGTTCAGAATGGGTGGTACACCACTGAATGAAGCAGTAATCTCTGCCATGGAAATTGTTCCTCATTTTCAAAAGAAGAATAAATTACAAATTGTCAACACCGTATTCTTAACAGATGGCGATGGCAGTTATTTGAATTCTGCTTATTCCAGTGATGATGGTTATACCGATACATTCAGAGAAAATAAACCAAAAGGTGCTGTATCACGAATTGTTTTCCGTGATCCAAAAACAAAACACGAACAATCATATGATGATGACTATAGAAATTACAGTTCGCTTCGTATGGAACAAACTTCTACTTTGGTTAAATTGTTGAAACTAAGAACAAATTCACATGTGATTGGTTTCTTTGTGGGTGGTGCCAGAGACATTCGTAACCGCCTAGCTGATTTCTATCCTGGTGCTAGTTTCTATGATATCGAAAAGAAGAAAGAAGAATTCAGAAAATCCAAATTCTTGGTTGTGAATTCAACTGGTTTTGATGATTATTATATTCTACGGTCAAATGGCCTAGATATTGACGAAGATGCAGAATTTGAAGTTAAAGAAAATGCTACTACCCGTGGCCTTGTGACTGCTTTCAACAAGTATGCAGGCAATCGTATTAACAATCGTGTTATTCTAAACAGATTTATTGGATTAATATCCTAAAGGAGAAGAAATGAACTTATATTCTGAATTCCGTAATGGAAATAGAAAAGCTATTGTCGAAAAGGATCCGGCTTTAGGCCGAGGTAATTTAATGGCAAGATGGTATGTAACAATGTACATTGAAGGTAAAACTGTACAGAAAACCTCAACTATGTCTGAAACTGAAGCAGCACTACTTGCTGAAGATTTTGTGCATATGGGTTCAACTGGTGGACCCACACTATTGAATGAGAATATATCTAATGGATAATCAGATTAAAGAGGTGTTCTGTATTGCACAGGAAGAATGTGCAGAAGTAACACAGGCTATTTCTAAAGTATTTCGTTTTGGTATGGGTGCTGAACATCCAGTCACCAAGAAAAGAAATCTACAGAGTCTAGAGGAAGAAGTTGGTGACTTACTTTGTATGATTGACATTATGATTGAGAAATGTATTATCTCTGATTCTAATGTAAATGCTGCTAGAAAAGCCAAACGTGAAAAACTTAAAACATGGTCAGGTATCGAAGGACTTTAAAATGGATTATGATTATCAGCGATATGAAGAATTATTACGACACCATCTAAATGCGATGTATCACGATTCGGATGAAGGATCGGATATTGGTGAAGATGTTTCAAGTATTCCAGAAGTCAAAATTATATTTGACGGTTATGGTGACCTAGAAGATGAAGATGAAAATGGTGAATATCGTTACACCGAAGGTGGTAACAAGAATATGGAATCATTTGCCATATTCATTCATAAAGATTCATTGACTGAAGATTTTGTGTTTCCAGAACATGACGTATATCAGTTCACCTTTGGTGGTATGATACAGCATAGACCAGCCGAAGAGGTCTGTATCTATGCTTGGCATGATTTAGAAGATGATTCGTGGGAAATTCTCCCACTTGAAGATAGATTGTCCGAAGACAATGCTATGGATGAAAATGATGTAATGATGATACTAGAGGGTTTATACCTCAAGTATTTCGATTAGACCATTTGGTTGAAATAGTTAGAATTTTTCTGGTGGTATTCCCGAGCCAGACGCTCCACATCACCATTAGACTGTGGATGACGGGATATAATATACATCTCCAATTCAGCCATTTGTAATGACTTACGGAACTTGGTGAATGAGTTTAAGAGGTTTTTTAGCATTGTTAATTTCCTTATGAGTATTAACGAGATTAGTGTTTATACTAATATATATAAGGACTAATTATGACAGGAATATGAAAGTGAAATTTTTGTGACAGACCAGCAAGCATTGGATATATACGAAGATATGAAAAAGATTTATGGTGATTCTCTGCCTCATCCAGACCATCATCCGATTCTATTCGCCTATTACGTTAAACTATACAAATACTATCACCAAGTGAGTACAACATGAAATATTATACTAGAGTAGTTCCATTTGATATGGCCATCAAATACGAAACTTATTCCACCAAAGATATACTAGACGAATACTTTATAGATTGGGTGAAACTGATGGGTCAGACCAATCAACCTATTACAGAAGAAGCCTGTATCTCTGATTGGGTTCTTATGAGTCAAGCTTGGGAGTCTGACTCTGAGGGTTATCATGTTTTCACTTCAAGCGCTTCCGAGGCTTCCGCATGATTATCGAAATCTTCCTTGCCGGTATGATTACCGCTTTTGGTTGGTGGACTTCCACTCATTATATTATTGAGCCTTACTTCCCACCTCCAATAGAACGCAAAGATGGCACTCCAACAAAATAAAACGTGGCTAGACAAATACGAAAGAGTAGTAGATAACATCATAAGAATACTATGGGTTATTCTTCTCACTTATTGGGTACTAACTCTACACACAATATGAGAAAGACCATTGGGCTTTTTGTACATGACCCCGAATGTTCACAAGAATGCTCCAATGGCATATTCATTGCTCTCTCAAGTCACTACGATTTTCGTATCTTTACAATCCACGATGACCTTGACCTAGTTCTATCCGAGATAGACATAATTGCCTTTCCAGGTGGTATCGGCGATTCCGACAAATACTTTGAACTCTTCCATCGAAGAATGGCCAATAAGATTGCCTCTTTTATAGACCGAGGTGGTAAGTATCTCGGTATCTGTATGGGTGCCTATTGGGCTGGTAACTATTACTTTGACATACTGAACAATATAGAATGTAAACAGTATATCAAACAACCTGATGCCGATATCAAACGACCATACGGTACTGTTGCGAATGTTACATGGAACAATGAAAATGAAAGAATGTTTTTCTATGACGGAACCACATTCTCTGGTGACCTTGGTACATGTAGTATAATCTCCCGATACTCTAACGGTGACCCAATGGCCATCATACAGGGTAATGTGGGTCTTATTGGTTGTCACCCCGAATCATTACCTCACTGGTATACTGAAACCTTTCCATATCTGAAGAACGAATATCACAATGACAAACACCATGGCCTATTGTTAGACTTTGTGAATGAACTTATGGTTGAGTCGGAGCCACCAGAAAAAAATTAGGAATTTCGAATACCTGAGGATAGCCCCAGAAAATAAAAATCCAAGAAAAGTCGTTTGACCTGGTGGGGCTTTTTTTGCTAATGACGCCACCACAGCTCGGTCACCCATAAAAAAAGACTGCTGGCACCAACCAGCAGTCTCCAATGCTCGGTGTTCAGAGCAATACCTGATCCTTACGCTATCGCAGCAATTCTGATAACCTTTGCCATTTTGCGACCGTGTGCCGGATAACCGATAACGGCAACCGATTTGTCATAGCAAGCACGGCAACCCGAACACTTGCCGCCATTCTCATAAGCACGGCACAATGTAACACCAGCTGGCACACTATCAGCAGAAGGCAGAATTGTAGAACCATGCACACCAGCAGTATAGGTACCGTCTATTGCATCGGATGAAGGGCGCACCATGACATTGGGGAGAGCCGACATTTTGGCGATAATCTGGTTGTACTTTGGAAACTTATGCATTCTAGTGGGCAACCAGTGCTTCACGTGCGGGGTTCTAACCATCACCTCATACATTTTGAGCGCCAGAGCAATAGAGTATATGTCGCCAGAATCAAACCAGCGGAAGAAGCTCTGCTTTTTGAGAGCCGTCACCATGAGCTCAACCCAGCCATCATCCTGCCAAGCCTGCTTATTATCAGAGCGCACAGCTTTAACGCCAGGGAAATTGTACATCCCGGTGGTTGCATAACAACCAGAGCAGGCGGGAACCAGATTACCATTGCTGTCAACGGAGCCAGAGCAAGTCTCCAGAGCCTGAAGCGACCAGCTCATGATATTGTCGAGCTTACTGGTTTTTGATAATTTATTCATTGCTTTTCCTTTGTAGTATGCGACCAATTATACCAGAATTGGTGATTTTGGCAACCTAATACTTTAGTATTCCAGCGGAGACTAAGGTCTCCAATAGCTCAAGTCAAAAAAGATTACCGCCAGAGCGGCAGTAAGCACAACGGTGAGCAGAATTGCTTCTACTTTGGCACCCATTAGGCGCTCGCTTTCTTCGCCATGATGGCAGAAGCAATTGCGTTATCTTCGGCGCCATAAGTCACAACCTTGCTCGGTTTCTTATTTGCTTTTACTGCTTTAGAACCGACAGCACCAACCTGCTTGGCAAGCAATTTAGCAAGGCGTGCTTCTGCTTTTGCTATTGCCTGCTCACGCTTGGTCACAGCGGCATGGCGCTTCGCTTCAGCGTTGAGCATTCTAGCCTGCTTACGTGCCGCAATATCTTCCTTAATTGAAACCTTGAGAGCGGCGAGGGTTTCACGCTTTTGGTTGAGGGTGAGACCTTCGATAGAAGCACAAGCGAATGTAAACATAATTTTCCTTTGTTTGTTTGTTTGTAAGACTCAATTATAACCGATTTTAGTGAAAGTGGCAACCGTAAACTTTAGTATTACAGTTGCTCCGGTCAACTATTATTCCGTTATAGTGTAGTTCAGCGTTTCCTGTAACTGAGCAAACGCTTTAGGGGAAGAACCAGCAACCTGCGTCAGCACGGACATTATGTAACCCAGAGCAAAATGCACTTGGTCGCTATCGGTTTTGCAATTGTATTTGGTTTCAGCAGTGATCCTTACATGCTCAACCAACTGGTTCACTAGCACGGAAGCATGGGTCTTGGTGACTTTTTTCATTTGTTTCCCTTTGTTGTTTGTTTGTATGGATGAATTATAGGGGATTCTACAGGTTTTGGCAACTGTAAACTTTAGTTCTCCAGGAGGCATTGTGAGAACTTTTTTCGTATATTGCCAAACCGGACGGAACCTGTATAATTGGTAACATTCGAAAGCGACTGGGGTGGACGCTGGACCTGCGTATTATTTGATCCGAAAACAAAAGGTTTAAACCCTCTCTGGCAATGAATACTTTTGTTTCTCGGTCACCCACAATGAGTCATTTTGTTTTCATCCTGTGTGGTTTTGAATACTTTGGAAGTAATCCGGCATCTGACCTGCAGACTAAGACTTTAGTATTACACCATGGTTGCGACACGGTGAACGCAAATGCGAATCATTCTCATTTACTGCCGACCGGCAAGTTATCCACAGACTTATCCACAGCAACGGAGTGATAATACTGTACCGGAGTGCTGTAATACTATGGTTTACACTTGCCAAATAGTCGTTTTTTTAGTATAATTGCCAACATGATACAGCAAAACACGATAACAATGGGAAATGAATACTTTAGTTCTCCAGTAGAAATGCTGAATACTATTGTAGTATATTGCCATTCTATCGGTTTCGTGTATAATGGTTTTTTTAATTGATAGGAAAAGAATGAAGGCACTAAAAAATCAAGACAAAATGCATACTTTGGTTCTAACCTCTGCGGAATTAGAACTAATTTATGACCAATTGAATTTAATAGAACTATATGATGACTCGGACGATAATATAGAGTTAGTTGGTTCTATCAATAATAAAATCTTTGTTACTAGTTTGGAGTAAAAATGTTATCTATTGACTTAATGAAAGCACTTGGTGAGTTGGAAGAGCGGGTTTATCGTGATGGATATACTACGGAAGTAGTAAGTCTAGGTAAATATATTACTGCTTTAGGTTACGGACTTGAGGTAGAAGGTGTATTTTGTATGTATGACGAAGCGATATATCACGAGCAGGAGTGTGAATTCGATTAACACTTAGGTATTAGGTTAGTAATAACTGACTTAATACTTTAGTATTCTAGCGGTAAGATGGAGTATTAAAGTATTAGGTTGCCAAAGTAGATAAACTCTGGTATAATTGTTTTTTTGATTGACGAGGTAAAGTTATGGAAATGATACGAGAGATGGTGGACGAGTTATTAGATATGGATGGTGATATCAATATTGCAGGTAATATCTTTTCTCGCTCTGATATACTGAGGTCGCTTGACCCTACTGCTTATCGGATTTTGTGTATTGATACTGCCGATGCTCTCATAGAGGATTTGAGAGATGACTTAGACCGTCTGGATCCTGTAGAAGATTTTGACGAGGTAGAAGATTTGAAGTCTCGTATTGCTGAATTGGAGAATATTTAATATGGATAATTTGATTGATTTGGTTATTGCTCAGATTGAGCAAGATGTAAAAGGTACAGATTTGCAGGCATTAGAAGAATTGCTTCGTTCGGTGCCTAGAGATAAACTGATGGGTTATCTGCCAGAATCGGTTGTTTTTGGTGAGAGTTATTGATTATTCTAATTAGATAGTATTTTCAGTTAGTGAATACTATCTTGTGAGGTTAATTGGTTTTTTAACAAGAGAGGTAAAACTATGCCAAATTGGTGTAACAATTATGTGGAGTTGCAACACGAAGATGCAACAATGATTTCCCGTGCTGCCAAAGCATTAGGTAAAGGTGAGTTATTGAATGAATTCATTCCCGTGCCTACTGACTTGCAAATTACTGCAGGTAATGTAGGTGCAAAAGGTTCGCCTGAGCAAATTGCACATGAGTTGCAAATTGAGCAGAATATCGCCAAACACGGTTATGCCGATTGGTACTCATTTTGCACAAGCGAGTGGGGCACAAAATGGGACTTAGGTGGTGATGGTGCAGAAGCATCGGTTGACGAGTCAGGTAAGAAAATGACATTTTCTGTTGATTCTGCTTGGTCGCCACCCATTGGTGCCTATCAAAAACTGGAAGAATTAGGTTTTACAGTTAATGCGTATTATTACGAACCTGGCATGGGTTTTGCTGGTATCTATTCTGAGGGTTTCGATAATGAGTATAATTTCTCAGATATGACCTCTGAAGAGGTAGCAGATACGATTCCTGGTGATTTAGATGAGATATTTAATATCTCTGCTGATATGGCGCAATGGGAAGAAGAAAACGAAGAAGAAGAAAACGAAGAATAAGCAATGTAATTAGATAGTATTCACATTTTTTAATGGAATACTATCGTGTTAGGTTGCCACTTTGTGTAAAGTCTGGTATAATTGTGTTTTTAGTTAGTAAGGAAAAGATTATGAGCAAAATGAAAGATATTCGGTGTGATATTGAAGATATGTTAGGTGCATATCTGACATATGAGCAGATTACAAATAATCTGATTGATAGGTACAATGTATCGTTGGATTTCGCCTATGATTGCATTGATGCAGTTATAGACCAATGGTTTGATGAAGAGCGTCAGATGGAAATTAACTTTGAAAGTAATGCAAATGCTTAATTATGGTATGTTTAGCGATGAAGGTAATAATGCCGTTCGCTTGATTGTGCAAAATGCCAAAACCTACAATTTACGATGGATTGATGTTTATCGTGAGTTGCAAGATTTGTCAGACCTAGAAGGTTATGGTGAAGCAATGGATACGGCAGTTCGTGAATGTGTGTATGATGCATTAGCATATAAGGATAATTTTTATGATGTATGATGACGATAGGTTATATTTGGTTCGATATATTGATCCACACGGCGTTGAAAGAAACGAAGAACAACTAGCGGAAGATGCTGAAGAAGCAATTTCTATGGTTGAGCGTGGTTGGATCCCGTCAGCTGATATACAAATTGTTGAGGTATTCATGAAGTTAAACGGTTCATGGAATACTGAGGTAGACTATGACGGTCAACCTGACGAAGCACAGGAATGGCACGATTATGACCCAGACTGTTAATTTAGAATTGTTGAAGTATCGCTCACACGGTAGAACCTCATGGTTTCACGGTGTGCCTGCTACAATGCGGAATGATGTATTGAGTTATTTCAAAAGCATTGATGTTAAGGTAAAGCTCAGGTATCGTGGTCCCCGAGCACACCGCCGTTATCGTTCATCCAATTCAAGGTCAACAACCTGCCTGCGTGAAGATGCCACCAGTTTTGCCATTTATAGGGAGTAAGTATGCAAGGTTTTATCTATATCGCAACGAATCCATTATTTCCAAGTTATGTCAAAATTGGCAAAACAGGTAATGTATCTGCAAGAATGAAAAAACTAGGTACTGGTGTGCCAAAATCATACAAGGTTTTACATTCTGAATTGGTTATTAACGCTTCGGTCGTTGAAACTAGATTACACCACAAATTCTCTATGCAAAGAGCTGAAGGTGAATGGTTCAGAATCAAAGATATTGAATCCATTAAAAAACAGATAAAAACGATACAAAAGGAAATTAAACAAGAGTTTGATATACCATTTGGTCAAAACCTAGAAGAAAAGGTAAAGAATAAATTTAATGAATATGGCGTTGGTTTGGATAATGATGGATTAAAAATGTTTTTGGAGAGTTTAAATAGACTCAACATAAAAGAAATTGATAGTGCCATTCAAAAAGAAATTGATTTTCTTTTGGATTATCATCCTTCCATTGATGAATGTTATTAACTTGGAGTAATTATGAAGAAAATTAAATTGCCTTTTGATTGTATGATTTTGGATTCTGAGCCAGTTGAGGTGCGTAACCCGTTTTCTGGTGAATCTTGTGTGTTGACACCTGAAGCGGTTGCTGTATACGATTCGATTATGGGTTGCCAGATGGTTGGTGATTATAAGCGTATGCAAAAAGGTTTAGATTGGTTTCGTAAGTATTTCCCTGCTGAATACATGACATTGTTGGATTGATTGGAGATTATATGACTAATTCGGAGTTGGTTGATAGATTACAACAAGCACAGGCGTTGCTTGCTGATGTATATCATTGGGCGAATACGCCTATGTCTAATGGTTTGCAGATTTCGCCATTGAAAACCAATGCGGAAATTGCCTCGCTCTTGAGCACGGCCGATTCTGCTATTGATGCAGCATTGGATGAATTGGATTATTATTCATGAATAAAGAACTATTGCAATTATTCCGCCAAGCTGGTGGAACCATTAGTATAACTGAGCATGGAACTGAATGTGAAATACTAACATACACGGATCATTTTGATCCTGAGAAATTCGCCGAGTTGATTGTTCGGGAATGTATTGATACTGCCTTTCATAAAGGTCATCCTGATTTAGAATTTTTGTT
>JAUKPQ010016479.1:0-12661 GCA_032273045.1 Chloridella minuta
GAAGAACTGCGAATTTGGGAAGATCAACACGGCAACATAAACAAAGATACTAAAAACAATTGGTTCATTGCACCTGCATGTAAAAGTTTCACACTGTTTGTCAGCGTAGATACAGTTGGGTCTCATGCAGAATATATACGAAATGGATTAGATTACAATGTTATGATGTCGAATGTTAGACGTTTCTTAAATGAAACAGATGGATCTGTTATTACCTTTATCAATACTTTTAATATTTTAAGTATTCCTAAAATAAAAGATTTCATGCAGATGATTTTAGATTTGCGTATAGAATTCGGTCATGATAAACAAGTGCTAATACCTAAATTACCGCCTGTTGGCGGCGACGGAGTGCAGCATCCTCCTATACAGTTCTATGGAAAACGTCAACGGATTTGGTTTGATATACCATATCTGCGTTTACCAGATTGGCTAAGCTGTCAAACTGCAATATTCTATCCAGATCTAATGGATAAGATGGACGAATGTTTGAAATTCATGGAAGACAATGTTGAAAAGGATGATTACCATAATACATTCCACGGATTTAAACGTCATGAAATTGCAAAATTAAAACGCAATATTGCATGGATGAAGATGGGTAAAAAAGAACTATCAGATTCTACAGTAGAAGGTCGTAAAAAATCATTTGCTACATATTTTAACGAAATAGACAAACGCAGAGGTTCTAATTTCATAGAGACATTCCCCGAAATGCAAATTTGGTGGAACGATTGTCTTGAGTCTATTAAAAATGGAATTTGAATACGATACTCACAATAAGAATTTTTGTATAGCACCATGGGTACATATTCATGCATGGGCTAACGGTGATGTGTTACCTTGTTGCGTAAGTAGACACAGCGACGAATTGAAACTCGGCAATCTGCAAGACACTAGTCTTGCAGATATTTACAACAGTAAAAATACCAAAGCACTGCGTCTTAATATGCTAGATAATAAACCATCTGCACATTGTGCTCGCTGTTACAACGACGAACAGTTTGGTTTTAACAGTTTACGAAATAAGTTAAATCATGACTATTTAGAAAACAATCGTGATTTAGTAGAAATGACAACCGCAGAAGGTATAGTACCTGCAGAAGAGATGCGTATTGTTTATTGGGATATGCGTTTTAGCAATTTGTGTAATATGAAATGCAGATCATGTAATACAGTATCTAGCAGTAAATGGTATGACGACGAACTAAAGCTATCAAAAATTACAGGATTCTCACCCCCAGTTGACAAATTTAAAAAAATACGAAACGATTTTAGCACATTATTAGAAGAAATTAAACCGCAAGTATCCAATGTAGAAGAGATTTATTTTGCAGGCGGCGAGCCATTGATAATGGATGAACAGTGGGAATTGTTAGACGAATTTATTGCACAGGATAAATTCGACGTTAGACTCAAATATCAAACTAATATGAGTGTTTTAAAATACAAAGATCGTGATATCATTGGTATATGGAAACAATTCCCTAATCTAAATATTGCAATGAGTTTAGATGCATCTCATGGTCTAGGTGAATATATGAGGCCCGGCGCAACATGGGATACAATTGAATCTAATATTAGAAAAATAAAACAAGAAGTTCCGCATGCTATTCTACAAATTAGTCCAACTGTCAGTGCGTACAATGTAACAGAAATTGTCAAATTTTACAAGTACGTTGTTGATAATGAATTTATAGAAAAATGGTACTTTAGTTTAAACCTATTAGAAATGCCAGCATATTATCATATTAGCATCCTACCTACGTATATATTACAAGCAACTAAGCAAGACATATTAGAACTAATGAGTACATTTACTACACCTGACATGAGCAATGTAAAATCTCAATTTCAAAGTCTTGTAAATGCAATAGACGGACCGTCTAATTATAACACTGGAGATTGGTATAAGTTCTGCAAAGTGACGACTGCATTAGATACAATGCGAAATGAATCGGTATTAGAACATTTACCATGGCTACAATCATATATGAAAGATTATAATGACAAAAATACCCAATAACGATACGTTTTGCATTTTGCCATGGATGCACATGCAGTTAGACCCATCTGGTGCAGTGCAAGTATGTTGTGCATCAAACTATAGAAACAGACACTTGGTTAAAACAGGTGATCTCAATACATCCAACCCTATGGAAATTTGGAATAATGATGTATATAAAAATCTAAGACAAGGCATGCTTGCGGGAAAGAAAAATTATGAAATATGCGGATCGTGCTATGATAGAGACAAAACTGGTATTACTGTAACAGAACGTGTCAGATTTAATGCACAGTACGAACACTTGGGAGATTTAGTAAATTCTACTCAAGACGATGGCACATTAAACACACTAAAGATTCGATATCTGGACTTGAGATTTAGTAATCTATGTAATTTAAAATGTAGAACATGTGGTGCAGACTGGAGTACTAGTATTGCAGCAGAGCAGCGTAAATTAAGGCCCGAAGAATCAATTACACGGTACAACGAATCGTGGAAAAAGATCATGCCACATCTTGATGAATTAAAGGAATTGTATTTTGCAGGCGGAGAACCGTTAATAATGCCCGAGCATTATGATTTTCTAGATTCCTTGATAGAAAAGAAACAAACAGATTTGATAATTCTTTATAACACTAATCTAACAAAATTAGGTATTAAAAACAAGAATGTCATAGACTACTGGCGTCATTTCAGGCATGTGGGTGTTGCAGTAAGTTTAGATCATTATGGCCATTATGCAAATTATGTACGAGGCGGATCTGTCTGGGACGAAATACTTGCAAATGTAAAAACAATACAAGCTGCAAATGTGCCATCAATTGACATAGGTGTTAGTACTGTTTTAAGTTTATACAATGTCTTGCATTTTGGAGATTTCATAATAGAGCTTTTTGAAAATAATATCATATCAGATATTAACAAACTTTATATACAACAATTGGTAAACCCTATTGATCAACAAGCTACAAATCTCACAGATAAGTGCTTGAATATTGCAATTGACAATATAAATAATTGCATAAAATACCTAGAAAACCGTAATCAAAATACTGAAACTCTACTTAAAATTAAAAAATGGCTTATCGATGCTAACAACTATAACCAACCACAGTTTGACATATTTGTACATTATAACAAATGGCTTGATAGCATGAGAGGGACCAATTTTGAGTCAACTTACCCCGAATTCTTCTAAAACCTATTGCCCATTACTATTCCAACATTTAGCCACACACCCGTTTGGCGGTGTTAGTCAGTGTTGCATTGCATATCATTCATATAGTATAGGAACATATCCAGATGGATCTACCAGGTATTACAATCTGGCCAAAGACTCTATACAAGACATTATGAATAGTGACTCGCTTAAAGCTGCACGAGTACAATCACTTAATGGGGAATGGCCATCCACATGTAAACGATGTACAGATGACGAAAATGCCGGGGTAGAAAGTAAACGACAATTTGAATTGAAATCTTATCCAGATTTCACGTATGAAAAAGCACGGTCTATAACAAATTATGATGGACATATAGATGACATACAATTTGATTTTATAGAGTTACGTTTGGGAAATACCTGCAATGTCAAATGTGTAATGTGTAATCCATACAGCAGTTCAAAATGGTATGGAGATTTTGCAGAAATTAAAAAAGCAGTATCATGGGACTATGGGCGATTTGAATTAGAAGACCACCAGTTCAAATGGCCAGAACGCGATGAAGTATGGGAAGATATTTTTAATCACTGCAAAAATATTAAAACCATTTATATCAATGGCGGAGAACCCACTCTTAACAAACAGCACAAAACATTCTTAAACATGTTAATCGACAAAGGATTAACCGATGTTGAATTGCGCTACAATATAAACATGACAAGATTGCCAGAGGATTTTATAGAAATATGGAAAAATTTCAAAAATGTCAACGTAGGATGTAGTATAGACGACCTTGCCGAACGTAATTACTATATTAGGTATCCAACTGTATGGAAAGATGTATTAAACAATTTAGATAAAATTGTTAATAACGGATTCAAGTTTAATATCACGCAAACAATAAACTGGATAAATTACTGCACAGTTGGCGACTTTTATCAATTTTTTGTAGAAAAATACGGCGAGCATGTTGTTGTTATTCATAATCCTGTGTTCTTTCCACATTACCTTAGCCCACATGTTTTACCTACTGAAATCAAAGACCGTGCGCACGAGAAATTTGCAAGTCAATTGGATTCCAGAAGACTGGATTCTATAACAAAAACATTTAACAAGCCGTTCGACGATGCAGCATGGTCCAAAGCAAAAGAATATGTCACATCATTGGACAAGATCAGAAATGTAAATTTCTTGGATTACTTTCCAGAATTTAAAGGATACGTTTGATCGATGCCAAACGGTACATTCTGCCCATTATTATGGAATCATCTTAATACACATCCTGATGGCGGTGCTAGTTTTTGCTGTATTTCCAAATATGAAAACAATGCAAATCGTCCCCGTACAGGTGACTATGTGTATAATTTAAATCAAGATTCTATACATAGCATAATGAATAGCGATTCATATAAAACTGCAAGATTACAAATGCTAAATGGTGAAAAACCAGATGCATGTATGCGTTGCTATCAAGAAGAGGATGCGGGAGTAGGTAGCAGGCGAGAATACAAAAGCAGAATTTTAAAACTCGACATAGATACTGCAAAAGAGATAACAAATACAGACGGCTCTTTAGAACGTATACCCTTGGAATTTGTAGAACTACGACTGGGCAACACTTGTAATTTACAGTGCAGGTCTTGTGATAGCAGCTCTAGTAGTAAATGGCGTAACGATTATGCTAAACTGGGAAAAGAACTTTCATTCACGTTACACAACAATATACAAGCACCTTCCAGTGTATATGACTGGGTAGACAATGATGTATTTTGGGCAGACTTGCTAAGTTATTCAGATACACTACATCGCTTCAGTATAAATGGCGGCGAACCCACGTTGATTAAAAAGCAGTTTAGATTTTTGCAAAAACTAATAGACGAAGGTAAAACGGACTATTTCCTACGTTATAACATAAATGTTACCAATTTGGATGAAAGCATGATAGCCATTTGGAAACAATTTAATCATGTGCAAATTTCATGCAGCATAGATGATATAGGCGAAAGAAATGAATATATACGGTGGCCTACAAAATGGGATACAATTATAAAAAATCTAAATAGGCTTATACAAGAAAATTTTGAAATTGTGATAACACATACAATTTCATTTATGAATTATTGTAATGTGGTAAATTACTACAAATACTTTGCAGAACATTATCCCGCGATTACTATTATACCTAACTTTGTCGAAAAACCACATTATCTAAGTCCGCATGTTATTCCCATAGAACTGCGCAATATTGCAAATGCAGAGATTGCAGACTATTTTTCAAATAATGATTACATGTACAAAAAGTTCTTGAATATATATAATCAACCAAACAATAGTAAATTATGGGAAAATGCAAAAGAGTTTACTAATCGAGTAGACAAAATGCATAACGTTAATATTACAGATTTTTTACCTGAATTCAATGGACACATATGATGTATAGTGATATTTTTATATTCGGTGATAGTTTTATGGCAGGTGATGAACTAGCCACAGATACTATAACAGATATAAAATCAGTGTTGTCTAAACAGTTTCCAAAAGAAACTTTTGAAATTCACAATACAGGTCTTTTACTATTACAAAAGATTAAAAATCTAGCAGAGGTTATGAATTTCATCGATTCATATACAAATGAGTATTTTAATAAAAATGCAGATCAAGAATGTAGAAATTTATCCTTTGGCAATAAGCTTGCTAACAAATTAGGCATACCTGCACATAATTACGCAAGCGGCGGTGCAAGTTTTGTTCGTATATTAGACAGTATTATGCTGCATATAGATGAAATACATGCTGCAAAACGACCATTGGTGCTAGTAGGATTAACTGGTGTAGATCGCCCATCTAAATTCATGAAAGATTTTGAATACGGCTCTACTAAAACCAATATACATACAACTATTTTATCGTTTTCAAATCCACATGCAACCGGTGGGTATAAAAGGCGGTTGGAAGAATACAAAATGCTGAACTTGGAATTTGGGGACGATTCTCTGTCTAAAATATATCATAAACTTGCATTTGCACTGTCATACAAAGAACTGTTAAAAAATATAGATCATGTATTATTTGATAATGTAAGTGATATTATTAACACTGAGAAATATTTTTCTTATTACTGTTCTCATGTTTTTTACGATAATTTAACACCCGATGATTTTAGAATAACCCAAGCAAACAACGCACGTAATAGTTTATTGCATAACATATCAGATATTGCATTAGCAGATATATCTAAAAATGCATATGACTCTACTGGAGAGGCATGTTCATGTTTGTTTGGCCACCCTAAACAAAAATACCATAACGTTGTTGCAGATATTTTATACAATCGCGCAGTGAACGGTACTGTTTGTAACACAGTATTGTTTTAATTCAATGGCGATGTTTTAATAGTTCCTGTAAACTCATCGTTATAATACTTGCCAATTTTATTAAATGTATGTTCTGTGTATAGGTTATCATGCTCTGAAAATTGAAATCCAGGTCGTAGAAATACAACACGCGGTGATGCAAAATCATTTGCAAAATTTCCAGGCATGATGTTTCCAGATAAATGCACCGACTCATCTGAAGTCCTGTAATATGGCATTATCCCTACTTGCAGCAAGCCGTGCGTATTAGACATTGCCCACGGAATTACATAATGTAAATCAATGTGTATATTATCTGTATTACTAAAATCTGCCAATTTCATACATTCAGATGCAAACAAATCTAATCCAGAATTTACACCTGCTATAAGATAATCTGCCCAGGATTCTGTGTTATAACCTCTGTCTGCTAGATTACAACTGTAGTTATATTCTAACAATTGAGAAAATATCAAATTTTTAATACCTATCAAATTTTTGTAAGATTTAATACATCTAACTAAATTTCTGAAATACTCTAACGGCCGTATTAATGTATCGTATCTTGTTAAAATAACAAGGTTATATTTAAAATTATTCTCTAATTCATACTTACGTTTAAGCATAATTGCATCTACAATTGATACATATTTTTTACCATGGTAATTATATGGAATATCTAGCCGATCGTTTGTTATTATTAGATTTTTAGGATCATAATAGCATCGTAGTTTGTCAACTAATTGTGCAGTATCATGTTGTACGGATTCTTTATTGAAAAAGCCATGTAAGTCGTAGTCTTTAACACTGCAAAAATAATCAACTTGCACACTGTTATCATCTGATCTAAAAAATTCTTTTATGTAAGGTCCGCATATATCACCTTCGCGCCACTGTCCGTACATACATATTGCCACGTTAAATTTGTCATTTACATCCATGCTATTGTTATTCCTCTATTTTTACAATATGTAATTAAACCATTATACAATAGTTGATCAGTGATATCATGATTGTTGTAACTGCAAATAACATCATAAAACTCACAAAATGCCAATACTGATATAAAATCCCCAGCAAATGAATTTAGTAAATTAATAAAATTATTTTGATCATTATTGGCAATACTCACTCCCTTGCGAGTGCCAAGTACTAAAACAGTATCAATGTTATGTGTCGAACATGCTACATACACATTGTGTAAATTGTACGGACCTTTTTTAAAATACAAGTCGTTTAAATTTAACAAATGTCCATGTAACATGGACATTACACCAATATTAGGATTAACATGACTATGTAGCATCATCGCGAAATATTTATACTGTTTGAAAAATAAGTCAAATTCGCTATATGCATCACCGATTATTCAATTAAATATGCATATAATTGTCGTAATAGGAATGATTAATATGCAAGTAGGAATAATAGGACTAGGTAAGTTAGGTTTGCCAGTCGCAGAAGAAATGGCTGTCAAATATAAAGTTTCAGGTTATGATATAGATAAAACTATATCTAGTAAATCTGTTAAAATAGTCAAAAGCATTAAACAAGTTGTAGATGACAGCGATATTATATTCATTGCAGTCTATACCCCGCATGATCCCGATTATGACGGTAGTAAACCCACCAGTCATCTTGCTAACAAAGATTTTGATTACAGTGCTGCTAAAAGTGTGTTAGCTGAACTCAACAACTATGTAGACAACACTAAAACTGTGGTACTTATTAGTACAGTACTACCGGGTACTGTACGTCGCGAACTGTCGCCAATTCTTATCAATTGCAAACTGATTTACAACCCATATCTGATAGCAATGGGCACTGTTGCAAATGATATGGTTAATCCTGAAATGCTTATGATAGGTAACGAGTCGGGTGAGATAGATATGCATGTCGGTCGACTTATGACTTTTTATGAATCATTAATGCAAAACAATCCGCGCATTATTACAGGTACATGGGAAGAAATGGAAAGTACTAAAATTTTCTATAACACATTTATTTCAGCTAAGCTAAGTTTGGTAAACATGATACAAGATGTTGCAGAGCGTATAGGACATATGAATGTAGATGTAGTTGCAAAAGCATTAGCAGACAGTACATATCGTATCATGGGTCCTGCTTATATGAAACCTGGTATGGGCGATGGTGGACCGTGTCATCCACGTGATAATATTGCACTACGATGGCTTGCAGAAGAACTTGAGCTAGGCTATGATTTGTTTGACAGCATCATGCGTGCTCGCGAAGTGCAGGCTAAGAATCTTGCACACGAGCTGGTTAAACATGGATTGCCTGTACATATATTAGGCAAGAGTTTTAAACCAGGTGTTCCATACACTGATGGTAGCTACGGTATGTTAGTAGGACATTACTGTACGCAGCTAGGCGCTAACGTAAGCTACGATAACGTAGATCGTGACAATCCGTCTACATACTTACTGGGTCACCAGAGAGATTATACTAATATACTAAGCACGATAGCATCAGGTAGCATAGTAATAGATCCTTGGCGCACAGCAGTTGCACCCAATGGTGTAACAGTTATACATTACGGTAATACACGACGTACACATTGATGCTAGCTTAACATAATTTTACGAGGTAAAAACACTATTATTTTTCGTACATAAAGTATAGTCTATTACTGTTGTCCTGTTTGAATGTAACTAACTCTACATCATATTCTTTTGCAATTTTGTGAGCAGCTTCAAATGTCCACGGGAATATTTCAATCCATGGTCCATTTTTATGAATTTCACCAGGATTGGCTCTTACATAAATTCTACCACTGGGCGCGGTAAGTTCAAACACTTTTTTGAATTTTGCAGATACTTCGCTGTAGTCGCCAAAGTTAATACTGCCAAATACAATAACTGCATCATAGGTTTCTGGTTCCACATTGTATTCTAATATGTCTACCATGAAGTCTGCGCTGTTGTTAAACTTATCGATACCTACAAGGTTGGGTATACGTGGTTTAAACTGATTGTAACCACATCCAACATCTAATACTGCCCTAGGTGTACGTTTGTTAATCTCATCAACAATACCCCATCCTGTATATTGATATCCGTCCGTCTTTGGTTTCCAAATGCCGCTGATCCCTATTGGTTAGACGACCATGTAAAAAGCATACTGACTCCCGAGGCTTAAAGAGCTGCTAAAAAAAGAGCAGTGAGCCTGCCATTATAACTTATACGAGTATGCGCAGTTGCGAGATGCATCAAGTTATGCCTGCAAACATCTTGCGATTCGGTTACAAATTTCATAAATTTGCTGTCTGACCATGATGCAATATCCACTATCAGTTGTTCAATTGCATCCAGTCGTTCATACGAATCAGTTATAGTATCATAACTTTCATCCCACCAATGGTCGAATGTCATATAACCTAGTTCTTTCAAATGCTGCAGCGACCCTGGACCATTTACTAATATAAATGGTTGCTGCATGCGCATAGGATGCCAAGTCTTTTCGCTGAAAAATATTTCGCCATCGTGAAATAAAGTTTCAGTTACTATACTGATCCCAGTACGATTGTAATACGATTCCACAGATTCAGTGTGTACCCATGCTAGATTGGTTTGTAAATCATCTGTATCTAGCAACATGGGCATACGCGGCTTCAGTTCCCGCATTGCACCAACTGTGTCATAACTGTCAGGTTCCACACCGATAACTCGCATAGCAGAATCTACAATGTCAGTTCTGTCTACACCATCTAACATACTATAATAGAATTGATCTAATAAATTTCGTCTATACATTTTAGCTAGCAATTGTAGCCTATGTACTCTGTATTGATATGAACGGTTAAAACATAAAAAACGCCGGTCTATATGACGTTGCGGCACTGTAATTGTCATGTTGTGTACTGACAAACTTGATTCCAATTCAAATTGTTGCAAATAAACCGGACGAATGGTATACCCATTGCGATCAAATATTTCTTTAGCATTAGCAGTGCCAGTTGCAAATACAACACGGTCTAACGGTATGCCATACAGTTTGAAAAATCCTTCTATTTCACCCTTTACATAATTGGAATATAGATATCCTTCTCGTCTGTCGTCGTATAAAATTCTGCCATATCCTGCTATAAGGTCTGCCATGAGACGTGGTACAGATTTGAAATAATCAAATATAGTTAAATCTGTGCGCGAGTATAGGCTATGATTATATAAATTGTTTAGCGAATACAACCAATTACTGTTTTCTGGCACGTCTTCTATTTTTGCATAAACAACATCTGTATTAGGCATGCTGTCTAATCTCAAATCAAACTGTTCTGGATTAGTCGGCCAATTTTTTAAAAGTACTGATGTATCTGGTATATAATTCCATTGTGGTATTGTATCAGATCTGACATTGTGATATAATATATAAATTGCCATACAGGCCTCAATATAGTGTGTATATTGTAATATATATAGTGAATGCCATTGTGTCATACAATTAAAAAGGATACGCTATGCAAAATAATATCATTTGGGGCATATCAGCAGGCGGGCATGATGCTGCTATCAGTAAGATTACTAAAAATGGTGAGATATTATGGGCAGCACACAGTGAACGATACAGTAAAATTAAAAACGACGACTCATTAAACAGAAGTTTTTTGTTACGTGCATTGTCCGGTGGCAGATCTGGCACGCCTGCAGCATTGGTATGGCACGAAAAACCGTTTTTAAAACGTACAAGAGAATTACGAGCAGGCCAATGGCATGATGTATTTTCTGCTGGTCCCAGATCTATGTTAAACACATTCGGTTTAAGTCATATACCATTGCACACTGTATCGCACCATCATAGTCATGCGGCAGGCGGCTATTATACCAGTGGGTTTGATAATGCAGCCGTACTTGTTGTGGATGCAATAGGCGAGTGGGATACAACCACGGCATGGCAAGGATCTGGTAACAATCTTAAAAAAATAGCTGCTGCATCATATCCAAATAGTCTAGGATTGTTCTACACAGCAATAACACAGCGTTGTGGATTTAAACCCAACGAAGAAGAATATATTGTAATGGGGCTAGCAGCGTTTGGCGATCCAGACAAATATAAACAGCTAATCATAAACGAATTAATAACACCGTTGGATACTTGGCCGTTTTATCGTTGTCATATGAACATGCATCGCGGTTTGTCAGTATGGCAAGAAAATATCAAAGACATATCAAATCTTGCTGCGGCGGCACAAGCAGTGTTTACAGAAATAATGCTAAAAATCAGCACATGGTTAAAGTCAACTACCAATTCAAGTAACTTGGTATTAAGTGGTGGGTGTGCATTGAATTGCGTAACAAATGCAGCCGTTGCACAAACAGGTATCTGGGATAAAATTTGGATCATGCCAAATCCTGGCGATGCTGGTAACAGTTTAGGTGCAGCACTAGCATATCTAAAACAGCATGTGGAGTGGAAAGGACCGTATCTAGGTCATGATATCGCAGGCATGTACCCTACAAATGCACTGGTACATCAGTTGCACAAAACGGGAGTGGCAGGTGTTGCAAATGGCCAGGCCGAATTCGGTCCTCGTGCATTGGGCAATCGTAGTTTATTAGCAGATCCTAGAATACCAAATATACAAGACAGATTGAACGTTGTTAAAAAACGAGAAGCATTCAGACCATTTGCACCTGTAATACTAGAAGAGTATGCGGATCAGTTTTTTGAAATGACACCTTATAGTCATGCATACATGCAATACACTGTTAAATGTCGTCAGCCGGACCGTTTTCCAGGTATAGTACATGTGGATGGCACTAGCAGAGTGCAAACTATAAATGTCAAACAGCACATGGGATTGTATCAAACACTACGCAGATGGTACAGTGAAACAGGATGCCCCATGTTGGTTAATACCAGTCTCAATATCAAAGGGCAACCTATGGTAAATGATGAAATAGATGCTGCAGCATTTGAAAACGAATACAATATTAAAGTGTATACTAGGTCATAAATTCATATGAAAAGAAACTAACAATGAAAATTTTATTAACCGGATCAAGTGGCTTTATAGGACAGCATCTTATAAGCAGATTACAAAAAATGGGTACTGTTGTATCTCTCAATAGCGATTTAACAGATCACGATTCTGTTAATAATGAAATAAAAGAAACGGC
>JAUKPQ010016490.1:0-12657 GCA_032273045.1 Chloridella minuta
CACCCTAGGAGCTCGGCGATGCGTTCGATGTGAGCTGACTTCTTGATGGGTACCTCACCACGCTTGTTGACATACTGTTTCTTCTGGTACACGCCCAGAGAGCTCAATTTAGCTATTACACTGCGTTCTGGTACGTCTAGGGTAGCTGCTAATGCAGATACGGGTACTCCAGCTTTGTAGTCTTCAATTAATTTATCTGTAATTTCTTTGGTGTATTTCATGGTATTAGCCAAGGTAGGTCGTTGTTGGAAGGTGTGCTTTTTATAGCTGTACTAATGACAAGGTCAGGCTTTTTAAACACGTCGTACTGAATTATTGGTTCAGGCATTAAATCCCAGTTTTTGGGATCTAAGATCATGAGCTGATCTCTATGTTTAGGATGTGCTAACCAAATTTGACAGAGCATGCTCTGTGTTAGTTTAGGTAGATGACCTATCTCAGTATCTTGAATTCCTGTAAGACTCCAAGTACTCTCAGCAGACTTAAGTTGCCCTGCTTTAGTCCCACTTCTTTGAGTAAGACCTTGATTTCTAATCTCCAACAATCTATCTGACCCTAAATTGTAACCAGCTCCCAAATCGCAGTGTATAGCCCAGTGTAATTCAGGTTCTATAATCCAGTGCAGGTTATCCAACCCGAACCAACTACTATAAGCAATACCCTGATATTGTTTTAAACCAGCTAAAATGAGTGGTGTTAAACTAGCATACTTAGGATTACTAATCTGCTTGCCGATAAGCTTACTTCGTTTGATTCTAGTCAATTTCCATAACTGTTGCTGTTTAGGGTCACTACAATTCTTTTTAATAGTCTCTAAACAATCAATTTTGCCGTTGCTAAAGACGATTTCCCACCTACCAAAGTTGGCAGTGAGTTGGGGCAATAGCCATGATTCGAAACGGTTTAGTTTATTGTCATCAGCCCAAATATTAAGTTGGGTTTCTTCCAGTTTAATGATATCGGACAAGTCCAAATCCATTATATCTTGTTTTTTACATTGTATCATATATGAGTGCGTAATTTTCCTATTTATTTTGACAAGTAGAATATTCTTATTGCTGACCCTAAACTGTTGCGATTTATCAAACTCACAGGAACCCTCGCGTCGGGGTCACGTCCCATAAGTTTTCATATCTACACATTAGGCTCAGCCAATAGAATTCTACTAGTCTTAAACTTTTTAAGTTATACTAAATTATATCATACTCGGCAAATGAATGGCAAGTGTATTTTTTAGCTAGGAGATAGTTTGTTGAAGTTGATTAATTTTGTTAATTATTTTGTGGATTATAATAATTATAACAGGTTGGGCATTGTTCGATAAGTGTTTTGATAGGGCTGCGCTACGATTACTTTAGTAGTTGTTTTGCCTTGGTGGTGATATTATCTTTAGATTTTGTCAAGTCAAAGTAATTGCAGGATTCTAGCACACCTACAATGGCTAGCAAGTCTTCCAACTCATTAATCAAATCTTGTAAATTGGTAGTAGTTCTGTCTGGGTGTTTGTTTTGAGTGCCGAATCGTCTGATCTTGCTAACTGCCTGAATTACTTCAGCAGACTCCTCCTGCAATTTGTCTAGTAAATAGTTTGTTTGTGCTTCTCTAATTGTGGTGGGTGCTAATAGTGGCTCTTCAATTTTATCATCGTTTTTAGCAGCGTAGTTTAGCAATTCTTGAGTTGGGGTAAAGTGGTTCATAAGTAGCCTTTAAAGATTATATTATACAACAAATAAAAAAGGCTGTCAAGTGTGTGAACTTAACAGCCTTTTTAGATTACTTTTTAGGTTTTTTGTCAGGATTAGCTTCTGTATCTTTTGGCAGTTTAGGGTCAAAAGTACCTGGCTTAGGTTTAGGCTGATTGTTAGGCACTTTACTAGGCGGATTGATGTGTTGAATAGGTTTATTAGGATCTGGTTTAGCCATTATGGTTTCCTTCCTGTAGGAAAAGGCCAGGTAGCTTGAATATCTTCTTTAGCTTTAACTGGCTCAACGGGTTCTTGATAAGGTGGAAATAATTGATCACGACTCATGCCATAAGCAATTAAAAATCCTAGGATAGCTATAATAGCTATGATTGATATAAATACAATTAGTCCCATAATGCCTCGTAATATTTTCCAAATAATTTAAAACCGTTGGTAATGCGATCTTGCATTGCTTGACGACCTGCCCAATCACACTCACGATTACCTGTCATTTCAATGCTGTAAGTGTTTTCCATTTTATTAGTGATAGGATTCAAGAATTGGTTGCCAGTAGGAACTGTCTTAAACTCTCCGTACTCACCTGTCCAAAATTGTTCATCCCAGTTTTCATTCAACTTTGACTCAAATGCAAAGATCATTTCGTCTAATACATAATCCCAACGAAGAAAGTGGTTGCTGTCTGTATCCCACTCATTCTCTTTAGGCTCAGCACTAGTAGACTTCAAGTTGTCTGGCACATCCTCGTCGTCTACATTAGGCGCTCCATGCTTAGTAGCTTTTAGCTGCTTGAGCATTGGCAGTGTGATAAGTGCTAGGGTATGATCCATTGACCAAGTATCATACTTGTCAATTTTGACGTATTCTTGGCGATGTTGCTTAGTGTGAATCCAGTTGCACAAGTTGCTCAACCAACTATCGTTGCCGTTCTTATCTTCGGCAAGCCAAGTACCAAATTTGTGTACCCAATCAGGTTTGCGTGCTACAATGTCGTCGGCATCTTTGACAGGTTTAGCCCAAAAACAAAGTGCTTCGGCAATTTGATAGGGTCCAACCCAGTTGACGTAAGGTCCAATTTTAACTTTCATTTTGTTCTCCAAATACTCGTTTATAGTAACTGTTTAAATTTAATTCTGCACGATCATATACTTCGCTAGGCTCAATCCATTCAGGTGCTAGACCCTCAACTGAACAAGCCCAGTCACTCAGCACACAACGAGTTTCGTTACTAATGCTACGAGCTCCTTGCTTAAATGCTTCACGCATCCAGTAATCCACTACATCAATATTAGCTACATTACCCATTGCGTATACTTGTCTACGATTGCTACCCTGTTCAGGGTACTGTTCTTCGTAAAACCATTTAATAAATTCACGATCAAGATTGTAAGGTTGTGTCATTTTGTTCTAGTCTTATAAAATTTGTAATTTCTCTAGGCTCTTGCTCACCATCTACTAAAACTGTATAAACAGTAATTAATCTATCTAAGTTGACAGGGTTTAGGTCTTCTGGTGGCGTTATAGGAGGCTTATTACTTGGTGGTGCAGGGGGATTAAACTCACTAAGATGAGTATCTCTCCAACTTACTACCGTTCCATGAAACTCACCTTCCATAGTATTAATAATTACTCTAGTGCCTGCTTCAAAATATTGATTAACTTCTATCATAGTTTAATCGTTCCTGCTTGAATAGCATCCGCTATAGGTAAAAAAGTAGTCATAGGAGGCACTTCTTCTGGTACTGTTTGTAGTCTTACCTTATCTGCAGGTACTACTACAATTCTAACACCTTCAGGTAAATCTGGATAGTTAGTAGGATCGTCTAATTCTACCCCATACATCCAAACTTGTGCCTGAGAGCCACTATCTGTTACAGTACCCATATAAGCACCAACGGGAGTGTCTACATATACTCTAGTACCTTTAGTAATCATTTGAATACTCCAAACTGTTGCTTAAGACCAAAAGTTCTCAATAAGTGATTAGTAATCTTAGACTCTACACAATTGGTCATGCCTAAGTCATAGGTAGTAAATGCACAGTGCTGAGTATTGGCATTTGCAATTTCATCAATCACATCTTTAATAATAAGATCGGCAAACTCTTGCAGTCTAACATGACTAATGCAATGCTCTAGCATTGCCTTTTCAGCTAATTGTTTAGTTCGTTCGTTCATTTTGCTTTATCCATTTAAATAATCTATAATAGTATTTGAACTGAATCGGGTAGTGATCTGGATTGGGAAGATTATCCCCAAATTGTTCTACCATACTATTGTAGACTTCTAACGCTTCCGTATCTGTCATCTACTTACTCTCACTTCTGCATCGGGCGTATTCCAGCAAGCGTTGCGATATTTATACACAAACTCTACTAAGCCGTCATAACTACCCCAACCATTCTCAGGGTTAAAAGTTTTAAAAAATTCTGGCTCACTTAGTAGCACATTAAATCCAATATCTAGGTACTCAGCAAGTTCGTGAGCAAAATTGATGCCGTGTTCGTCAGGCCGCCACATTACATCATATAGTGTAAGTGTAGTACTTACATGAACATGGCAAGCCATTTTACCCAAATTGTGCGTAATGTTATCTTCATGCACACTTGTTGGTCGCACAGCAGTTAAGCTAACATCTAAACTCATTAGTATGCTCCCGTACTATGATCAATAGCATGACAAATCTCAGGCAAAAAGTTTTCTAATACTTTGTCCAAGTCACCATCACCATGCTTTTGTGTACTACGCACAGCTTGATAAATGTCATCCAGCAATGCAAGATACTGATTAGCATTAAGATAAACACGTGCTTGCTCAGCAGTTTCACATTTAATTGTAATATCAAACATATTTAACATCTCCACCCTTAGAATTAATACCAACTAGATCACGCATATTGTAAATAGGCACATAGTTGCTTTTGTGCATAGGCACAATAGTATGTTTATGTGCTCTGGCACGCAACTCACCACACTCTAAGCAAAAATGATGACCCAAAGCCCAACGAGCTTTAGCAACAGATTGTCCACAACTAACGCAGTTATACATAAGGTTCTCCAGTAATTTATAAATATATTATAACCCTTTTGACCCTAAACCGCAAGACTAAAGTTGTCGACCTAGTCTGATTAACTGTTCAGTAAGCTGACGAATAGCTTTCTTGTAATGATTGACTGCCTGTCGCTGACCTGGAAGCCAGTCTGGACGTAAGATCAATGCCAACTCTTCATTTGGTGTAATTAAGATAGTTTTTAGTGTATCATCACGCCAACGTAATTTTTCACAAAATATGGTAACTATGTCAGGTTTAAACGCTTCTACAGGCATATCTTCCAACTCTACTTCAGGCGGCATGTATACTGCTACACGTGCTCCGCCTTGTTTTTCCATTTGTTCTAATAACCAAACAGGAAGGTCTAAAATAGTAATGGGTTCAAACTCCGTTGTGTATAACACTACTTGCATCTTTTTTCCTTAAAGTGTATGAACCATCACCATTGTCGTCCCACGTAATGGTATCGCCAATCTCCCAGCCTAGGGTTTCCCACAACTCATCAGGAATCTGAAAGTATGCTTCACCACTAGGGTCCATTTCAATCTTTGTTAAATAGGTTGTCATCAAAAAACGCTTTCATAGTAATGGGAGCAACTTGGCGTAATTCTTGCAATACTTGGCAAGCTACTTCTCTGTGCTCTTTTTGAGTGCTAGGATGAAGTCGCTGTGTTAAATAAAAAATCCAACTACGAATGTTACCATTCATGTACATACGGCTTGGAGTTAAACCTTCTGGCAAAAGTGCGCGAGCTTGCTCTTTAGCAATACCAGCAGTTAATGCCCATTCGTATGCATCTTTAGTTTGTTTAATAAGATTAGTTTGTACTTGTTCCCAACGATAAGCTAGTTGCCTATCTTCATCACTTTCTTTAATATTCAACAGCAAACTATTTTGACGATTTTTATCATCTTGTTTACGTGCTTGGCGATAAACCATATCACCTAGTTGGTTAACATCTGCATATCGCTGTGAAAATTCCTGAAAACTAAACGACCTATGACGTAAAATTTGACGACCAATGTCGCGTGTAGTATTAATTTCTACGCATACATTAGCCATTTCAAAAGGACTAACGTGTCCTTCACGCATCATATATCGTAATAGACCCTCAATTGAGTCATTTGCTTGGTTCTTAGGATTAGACACCCTAGCCATATAAGCAATTTCTTTATCAATGTCAGGTGTTGCCCAAATAAGTTTAACTGAATATGTCATATTGTAATTTGTAAGTGTGGATTAAATTCGTTTCTGGTTTCATAACCATAATAGCCGTGTGGATTGCAAATCAATCTAGTATCACCAATTGTCATGTTCATGGGATCATGTGTATGCCCAAACAACCAAGTAGTGTCCTGCAAACCTTGAATGTACTTACTAAGATCATTAGCAAAGTAATAATTCAATAGGTCTGGACCACGATATTTAGGGTGAATGCACTCAACGGCTGGTAGAAAGTGTGTAACAATAACTTTTTTGTACTCTGAAAACTCGTTATAAGCAAAATCAATAGCATCTAAATCGTTGTAAAAACGTTTAGCCGCCTCGTTAGTGTTAAATTCTTTAATAACTTTAAAGTCACTAATTCTACTTTGACAGGCCATGTGTGCAATGCGATCATCACGGAAATTAGTCCATAATGTACCGCCACAAAACATCACGTTATCAATAATAGCAATACTATCCTTAGGATTGGTAAAAGCATACACACGATCCCAGTATTCTTTATCACTAAGTATTAAATCTAACTCTTGATTAAATTCTTGAATAGTACTACCATAATACTCATGGTTACCAGGAGCATAAACAATCTTAGGAAAACCAGCTTCTAAGAATTTGTCAATGGTATGTGCTACATTATTAGCACCCACGGCAATATCTCCTGCCAAAACCAATACATCTTCGCCTTTATATTCCATAAAGGTTTCAGTATACATTGATTTGGTGCGGAAAAATTCGTGGTGTAAATCACTTAGTAGTCTAATTTTCATTTTAGTTCTCTGTTGATTGTTTCAAGTGTTTATTATAACACAATAGCCTTTCTATGGCAAGTGCAAAATTATTTAGTTTTTAGTTAACTGTAAAATATGTGATTACCAATTGTAGCTACAATAGTTTTAGTTTTTGCCCACTTAGGCTTTACCTGCTTACTGTGAAAGTAAAGTGCAGTGCTAGTAGGTATTAGTATAGTTCCTTGTAGTATACCCTTAGCTAAAGCTTGCGCTTCTTTCCAGGCAGTACCATCTTTAACTTTTAATTTTTGATCTGTCCAACTAAATTGTTTGTCGGCATAAACTACCCTACAAATAGTTTTATCAAAAAGTGTGCTGTGATCTGCACGATTTAAAGTTACTTTAGCAACATGAAGTTTACCCCTCATTGGCTCTCCACGAGATTCAAAGTAAATGTTCTTAGCTAAGCATACAATATCTTGTTGAGTGTAATTTTTATTTTTATAGTATTGATACCCGTCTATTTGGGGTATAGTAATTGTAGATGTTATAAATGTAGTACTCAATATTGCTATGCTTGCTAACTGTTTATAAGTTAGCATATAAATCCTTTCTATAAATTTAAGGCAGTTTTCTTAAACTAAATTAAAACGAAATTTCATTATATCACATGACCAAGTGCGGGGCAAGTTAATTTTTTATTAATGGTATTACCTTACTTATAAATTTGCTTGAAATTTATTACCCCAAGTGATATAATGTAAAGAATCACAGGATTTATTTATATGGCACAACCAGTTTATACTCAAGAATTAGAGCGTATTATAATTGAAGTATTATTGCCCGTTTTTGAACAACACGTTAAAAAACGAGGATATCCAATTATGCAAACGGAAATACCTCCAGCTTACTTAGATAAATTTAAAACTAAGAAAGTTTTGCCTAGACTGCTTATGCCGAAAGAAAAATTAGACTTGAACCAATAATTAAATTATTGTATAATATAATATATAGTGGTAATTTAGGTCACCGATCTGGTGGCTTTTAGCTAGAGTGCCCATTAGGGACTCTTATTTTCTTATATCTCGCTTAACAAGGAGAAAAAATGACAAATCTTAGTTTGGGTCGTATTGACCAAGCATTGCTTAGCCGTGCTTTAATTGGTTTTGATAGAATGTTTGAAGATGTTCAACACTTATCAGGTAACACTTATCCACCTCATAACATTATTAAATTAGATGAAAATAATTATGAGATTGAATTAGCCGTTGCAGGATTTAAACGTGATGAACTTACAGTAGAACTTAATGAAACCGAATTAAAAATTACTGGAGATAAAACTGATAAAACTGCAACAACCTATTTACATAGAGGATTAGCTTTTAGAAGTTTCGTAAAATCTTTACATCTTGCTGAACATATTGAAGTAAAAGATGTAGAATTAAACGATGGTGTTCTTACAATTAAATTGGAGAGATTCATTCCAGAAGAACTTAAACCACGAAAATTAAAAATTAAATAAACAAAAGGGCGGGGAAACCTGCCCTTTTTTATCTATGTCAACAACTTATATACCCCCACATTACTTTATGCCAAAACACGACGAACAAATCAATTTATTTGACCCTGATACTGGTGATACTATGCAAGTATCTATTAAAGAACAGATTGAACTAAAAACAGTTGTAGGTGAAATGCCTACTGGTACAGCACTTAAATTTGATGACGGTAAACTACCACTTCATCTTTTAAGTACAGAAGCAATGAACCAAACAGCAGCAGTGCTAGCATTTGGTGCAGATAAATATGCAGCACATAATTGGCGTAAAGGCTTTGTGTGGAGCAGACCCTTAGCCGCAGCAATGCGTCACATTACAGCGTTCAACGCTGGTGAAGACAAAGACCCTGAGTCAGGACTATCGCATTTAGCTCACGCAGCTTGTTGCATTATGTTCTTGCTCGAATTTGAGAAAACTCATCAAGAGCTAGATGACCGATATAAGCCTTAATTATAAAAGACTTGCTAAAACATTAAATAAGACACGCAAGTCACTTACCCAGACATGCTATGAGCTGGGAATAGATATAGATTTAGTAGAAGACCACATACTAGTAAGCATCATAGATCAATGCTCACACTGTAACATTTGGTCGCAGCAATTAATTCAAGATTTAGACAACAACCCAATTTGCCCAACCTGTTTTAAACTAACAGGTCTTTAAGAGAATAAAATGACATACTTTACTGAAGGTACTAAAAATGCCGAAATTTTTCGAACCACAGCACCATACCGCAACCCTTATCAGGGTTCTGTTGAGCGTTGGTTGTTTGTCTGCAGTGCAGGCTTGCTTCGGAGTCCTACAGGCGCTACTATGGCTGCACAACGTAATATCAATGCCCGTAGTTGTGGTAGTGATTTCAATTATGCCCTTGTGCCTTGCAGTGCTAATCTTATTGCTTGGGCTGATAAGATCATTTTTGTAAATGCAGAAAATCTACATCAGTTAGAATATAATTACATCGGGCATCAGCACTTGCTAGATTTGATCGAACAAAAATCAGTGGTACTAGACATTCCAGATAACTATGAATACATGAATCCTCAGCTACAAGAACACTTTCAAGAACAATTATTTAACAAATAATTAACTGGCGTTCGTTCAACGGATAGGACAACATTCTTCTAAAGTGTGAATGGGGGTTCGATTCCCTCACGCCGGACCAATAATTTCTGTCTTGATTTCTTTAATAAATTACAGTATAATATATACTTATTGGAGAAAACTATGGCAGGATATACCAAAGAATTTTTGATAGATGCTTTTGTTAGCAGATATGAATGTTTAGGATTAGAAGCAGTAGAACAGTGTTATAAATTAGCTCAAAAAACTTGGGATATGTACCATGTAGAAAAGTTTAGACAGTATTGTAGTCTAGACGCTGATGCAATAAAACAGTATAAACAAAAATTGAAAGAAGTACAATGACACAAAAAATAGTAATTAATACAGATTTTGGCGGATTCAGTCTTAGTGACGAAGCCTTAGACCTTTATAAAATCTTAACTGGAATTCCTCCAGCTGAGGATGTATATTATTGGGAAATTGCTAGAGATAACCCACAACTTGTACAAATCGTAGAACAACTAGGCGATCGTGCTAATACTCGCTATAGCGAATTAAAAATTATTGAAATTCCTGATGGTGTTGAATGGCATATTCACGAATACGATGGCATGGAACACGTTGCAGAAAATCACAGAACATGGCGATGAAACACACATTTAATCAAACAATTAATCGTATCGGTTTTGCTTGTAAAATTCAAGATAGCACAGGCAAAGCTGACCCTAAACTGAACACAAAGACCACAACACTAACTTGGCTAAACAGCCAAACACGCGATAAGAGTGTGCAAAAGCTAGAGTTAATCATGCAGAACAACTGTACTGCACTTAAACAGCAAATGCATTGGCTAGCGAAACAGCCACCCAATCAGCGTATGTTTCGCATTAGTAGTGATCTTTTTCCTGCGTACACTCATGACGATTGGGCATGGTGGTACTTTGAACAAAACCAAACAAATTATTTAGAAAAACACTTAGCAGAAGTTGGCGAGTTGGCTAGACAAAACGATATCAGACTGTCTTTCCACCCAGGCCAATTCTGCGTATTAGCATCGGAACATGATGGAATTGTTGATAACAGTATCAGGGAGTTTGAATATCATACTGACGTGGCCAGGTATATGGGCTACGGCAAATCTTTTCAAGACTTTAAGTGTAATGTACACATCGGTGGTAAGCGGGGACCTGCTGGAATTCAAGCTGCTCTAAAAAAGCTTAGTACCGAAGCACGTAATATCATTACAATCGAAAATGCCGAGTATACTTGGGGTCTAGACGCAAGTCTAGAACTTATGCTTGACTGTGCATTAGTGCTTGACATTCATCACCATTGGATTGCTACAGGCGAGTATATTGAACCCACTGATGACAGAGTTCAAGCTGTGTTGGAGTCATGGCGCGGTGTTCGTCCTACAATGCACTATAGCGTATCGCGTGAGGATGTTATCGTAGATCACGACCCCAACACTAAACCTAGTCTAGTAGAACTGAAATCACAAGGTTTTACATCGACCAAACTACGAGCACATTCGGAATACTACTGGAATGAGGCAAGTAATAATTGGGCCTTGACATTTTTGCCTATTGCTGATATAATGTGTGAATCAAAACAAAAAAACTTGGCAAGTCAACAACTAGCCAATATGCTTTAAGTTTAACACGGCCCTCTTATGTTTGTTAGCTAACAAACATCTTGAGGGTTCTTCTCCGTGTGTAGCGCAGTCTGGTAGCGCTCCTCGTTTGGGACGAGGCGGTCGGAGGTTCGAATCCTTCTACACGGACCATTTTAGTTTGTATACTGCTCGTTGCCAGTTCAGTCGTGGCACATTGGGAGTCAAAGTGTATAAGTTTTCTAGATCCAATTTATACTATAATTCTGTGTCTATATAGCTTAGCGTAATTAACTATGTAAACTAGACCTTGCCCCTTAGCGGGGGTTGCAGTAAACAGTATACAAACTAAAATGGAGACAACAATGAAAACACAGAAACCAAGAAACTATGTTGCGCTTGCATTAATGAAGCGTAATGGTAGTGGAACACACAAAAAAACGCACAAACAACTTCGTAATCGCTGGAAACGTGATTTAACAAACTAAGGAAATTTATGCCCTGTATTAAATGCAGTAACGGCAAGTATAAGTATGGCGAGCACGGAAACTGTCAATTTGATACATTGGCTAAATGTAAGGCAGCAGCTGCAGCTATCCATATTCATGAACCTGGACCTCATGGTCCTATACCTGAAGGAAAAGATATGCAACCTATCCAACCAACACAGCCTATGAATCCCCATCACGATGCAACTTGTCAGTGCGCTAGTTGCAAAGGTATGTATCCTAAATATAATTAAGGAACACTATGAAAATTAATCCTCCAAACCCAACAGAACCCCAATTAACAGTAATTGGTCAACCTTATGACGAAGGTTTTGCAGAAGTAAAAGACCCTAAAACAGGTCGTGACTTAGGCGATATTCTGCCTGGTTCAATTGAATTGATGCCAATCAATGTACCTGATCGTGATAGTGGTACTACCCACGATGGCGATATGGGTCGCTTAGGCAAGTCAGAATAAATATTCAGGCATAAGAAATCCAAGAAAACTTTCTTGCCCAACCCAGTTTATGGCTATAACTATACTGGATTTTTCACACACAACACAAGGATATTATATGAACCCGTTTGAAATTCGTGCCGAAATGCTTAAAATGGCACAAACTTATTTGACAAAACAACAAGAAATTAACTTGGAGTTTGCTCAGAGCACTTTTGAACAACTCGTTAAAGAGGGTAAAAAAGTTGCTGAAGATTGGCAAACTTATGCTCCTAAAATGCACTCACTAGAGGACATTGTTAAAGAAGCTAACAAGTTATATGGGTTTGTCAAAGATGCTAAGTAATTTAATGCAACGGTTTAGAGATATATTTAAACCATATACTCTAGAAGATTTTATTGAAGATGCAGATCCAAAAGATTACAAAGATATTCAGCGATTAGAAAAAGTTTGGCAAGACTATCGTCAACGTAAACTCTTTAATAACTGCTATTAATCGCGGTGAGTCAGGGTAGAAGCAAGTCTCATAAGCTCCGCTTAGAAGGTTCGAGTCCTTCCGCCGCAACCAGTATGGCCCTCTAGCAACTTCGGTTGAGCTAGTAAAAACGGCGATTGGCCTGCCACCTAAACTAAGGTTTAGGTTTGCCTATATTATATTTTGACCCTAAGTCAAAGCGGATGAAGAAATCTAGTGTGTGCACACGCAAAAGTTTCAGGACTTGATCCCATCTATGCCTGCCCGACAAAGTGTTTTATAGGTAAACCTA
>JAUKPQ010016501.1:0-62264 GCA_032273045.1 Chloridella minuta
ATTAATAGTTCTAATTCTTTTACTTTTGCATGTAATTCTTGAATGGCAGCAGTTAAAAGAGGGACAAGTTTAGCTTGGTCAATCCCTTGATACATAGGTGTTCCTTCCGGATCAACTTCGTCCTTAACGCCAGTAACCGCCTCTGGAACTACTTCCTGAACTTCATGAGCTATAAAACCATCTACTACTTTGTTAGGATTAACTATAAAGTTAAATCTACAAGGTTTTAATAAATCAACTCTATCTAAAGAGTTAATTACTGGTTGTATATTTTCTTTTAATCTATAATCAGAAGAAGTAGCATAAGTAGTTGCAGTATCTGTACATGATACAGAACCAACTTGTGTGTTCTGATAAAAGAACCACATCGCGTTATTTGACTGTTCGTATCCTGTCGATGCAACTATAAATTTTATACCTGCTCCATAGTTTGAAGAGTACACTTCCATAGATCTAGAACCATAAGATAATCCTGTTGATCCATAAAAAACTGCTCCTCTACCACCATTGGAACCAGAAGTCATTGTGTTTGTTATACCTGGTTGAGAGTTAGTTTGTGAAACAGTGTTAACACCAAAATTAAATGTAGACAAAGTACTTGTCGATGCTCCTCTACCAGTAACGCTTGCCAAGGTATCTGTTTCAACTGCTGTAACAACCCAAGTTTGATTAGCCGCTAAACTTTGAGTTGTTCCGTTTATAGTTATCGTTCTTGCGTTAGTAACAGGTGTATAACCTAAGGCAGTTGTAACATCAGAAGAACTTAAAGTAACTGCCCCAGTTCTTGTATTGAAAGAAGAAACTCCTCCTCCTTCGTCTGTCCAGCTAGCCTCTATAAAAGTTAAGTCTTGTCTAGTTAATTTTAAAGTTTTCGTAGTTGTACCGGTCACGGCAGCTGTAGTAATATAATTACTATAAGCGGTATTCCAGTTAGCTGAATTATCCGTCAAGTAACTAATTGTACCTTCTGTAGACTTAACTATACCGGAACCACTTAAAGCCGCTTGCTTATTATTAAATGTAGTCCAACTAGCAGAAGTCAAGTAACCATTAGCAGATCCAGTAGCTGGAGGCATAGAAACTGTGTTCGATGTGTTTACTAATGGTGTGCTAAATGTAAGTGCTGTTTGTTTGTTATTAAACGTATTCCAATCTGTGGAACTTAATACACCTATAGAAGAAGCTCCAGATAAAGCAACGTATAATAAATCATCTACAATACTTAATCCGTTAGCTGGAGAACCTATACCTATAGATCCGCCACCACCTGCCCAAGTAGCAGTTAAAGGAGAACCAGATCTTCTGTTCATCGTAAGTAACTTAGTATCTGTTCCTGTAACAGTTATACTAGTTATAGAGTCATTGTAAGCAGAGTTCCAGTTTGTAGAACCATCTGTTACATAAGATATAGTACCCGCAGTAGATTTAACTAAACCAGTACCAACAAGACTATCTTGCTTAGCGTCCAATTCGTCAATTAAATCAGTTTGATTATTTATATCACCATCTATACCGCCCCACTCAACAGTACCGCCACCGCCTCCCATAATATCAGAAAGTCTAAAACTTTTAGTCTGATATACCGGAGCTCCTGTAGTAGCTATGTTAGTAACACCTAGTAGTAAATCTGAACCCTTAACATTGAAATTTATAGGGTAACTTTGTATTATCGCCATTTATATATATTTGTTAGCAGTTCCACTTGTCTAATGCAAGTTTTTTACGCGTTGGTTCTCCATTTGGTTTTTTCATAGGACCTGGCATACCAGACATACGAGCACAGAAAGACTTTCTACGCTTAGCATCTTTACTACCTGGTTTTAGTTCAGACGGTTTTTTAGTAACCGCTGTCTGTAACTTAGATCCTGGGTTTTCTCTACGGTAACTCGCCACTCCTTTTGCATTCAATCCTCCTTTAGGATCTTTACCTTCCTTACGAGTCCAAGCTGCGGTTTTATATAGAGGAGAATCCTTACTAGTTCCGCATGAGCAAGTATGTGGTTTATTCATACTACCTGCGTTACCAATCCAGAAACCATTATGTCCTTTCGCTCCTAGTCCTTGAGGACCTATACCTTTCATGCTCATATTAATTACTTCTTTTATAACCTCTATTCACTTTTCCTTTAGAATCTTTAAAGTAAGTGTTTTTAGGAAGTCCATCTTTTACATCTTGCTCAGTAGCATTGTATCCGTCCGCTAGTAAATTACCAGAAGACAATCTACGTATTGTATTTTTCTTAGTATTACTACTAACAGGTAAAGAACCTATGATAGATCCAACAGCATTATTGTACATGTCTTCAGCAGACTCTCTTCCTTTATCTAAAAACGATCTCTTGTCGTTTCTGAAGTTTCTAGCCTCGTGAGCAACTCCAAGTAGATTAGTAGCGGCAATAGCAGCGATATTAGCAGCCATTCCTCCTCCTAGTTTCTTAGATATAGATTCTTGAGTATATCTAGCCGCAGAAGTGTGCCTGATATTATCTACAGGATCTGAGTATTTACTTATATCAGAGTCTCTTTGTGCTTTTCCCATTGGGTCTCCTAAGAACTCATTAGCCAACGCTTCCTTTGTTTTAGGTTGTTTAACTGGTACCTTAGTTTTAGTAACCATTGTTTTATCAGCCATATATTATTACTTTATCTTATAACGTTTACCGCTTTCTTTCTTAGTACCTTCACCTTCATTACCACGGTTTTGTTTTACACTCTCCCATCTACCATCTTCATGGTCCCAATCCTTACCATTACCAGAAGGATCTTTACGATGCATTCTTTGAGCGTGAGCTTTTTTCGCTCTCCTATCATCAGTTTTAGCATAGGCAAGATCTCTAGCTGCTTTAGCTTTAGCTGCCTTCGGCGATAACTTCTGTCTCATTAATGGAGAATCTCCCAAACCTTCAGGAGAATAAACATAGTTAGCCTGCTCCAAAGGGGATTGTGATTTCAACTTAAATCCCATACCTATTTCTTTTTAGCTTTTATCTTCTTCTCTGCTGCAAGCATAGCTTTAGTAGGTTTCTTACCAGAACCTTTATTCTCTCTGATGTTATCCCACAGTCCACGCTTAGAGACAGAACCGTCTTTTCTTTTAATTAATTCCATAGTAATTATTATTAGTTGCGTAGTAAGGACTCGAACCTCGCCTCTGGGTTATGAGCCCAGTATGCTACCAATTACACTAAAACGCGATATACTTATACTATCACATAGAAACATTGATTTTTACTAACATATATCAGTGTGACAATAGCCTACTACTCTATATTATAAGTGCCTAATGTCATAGTTTTCAAGCAGTAATATAAGGCGTTAGAAAAAATACTGTAAAAAAATTTTTTATAAAAAATATAAAACTGGTATGTGAATTTTATGTGATGAGATGTAGAGATATTTTGTGTTACTACCTCCCTTCTAATTTACTTTTTGAAAAGGGAAATTGGTTTTCATTTGCCGGGTCCCCCAATTCCTATAGGATTTCCGGATTGTAATGAGTCGAATGGCATCGATCGTAAAATAGGATTGACCTTTTACCTTTTGGGTAGATGAGCTAGTTGTATACAGTATGTATAGCATGCCACGGAGTTACTACGTTTAATCCAATTAGTTACCTTCACGGAGTTACTACATTTAATCGAAGATAATATATTCGAAGTTTAATAATAAACTTTATAATTTAAATTTATATACTATGTCAACTAAAACTGTAACAGCGACTAATTCGCTAACAACAAAACGATTTGTAATCCGTAAGTCATTGATCGGCACTAATACGGTTATATCATTTACTAATGCCAAGCAAGTACTATGTACGTACGACCACGACAAAGTCTACAATCAACTTAAAACTAAGTTCGACGAAATGCCATGCTTCGCTAAATACGGGTCATATACTAATACTAATAATCTACCAGCTTTTGTAAGAGCTCTTAAAGAAATAGTATAATCAATCGATCTAAGCATATCGTTAAACTGCTTATTTTATTAATCTAATACATTTATATCATGAAAGAATTACCAGGATTTTGGTTCGAAGGAGTATGGATAACTGATCCGACAATGGATGAAACAGGTAGGTTTGAAGTAAACCCAGAAGAGTATTACGGAATAGAATTATTATCAACAATCAAATAGTATCACAATGAAACACTTATCTTATTTCTTCAGCAAGACTAAACCACAGATCTTATTAATCGTTTGGATTGGCATGTATTTCGCCATAAGAACACTTGTAGCTTATATCTAATAGTATGAGTCCTAATTATGAAATAGACACGAATAAAGGCTGTGGAAATGCCATTATCGTCAGCAATTACCCAACGCTAAATAAGATATTGTTGTGTAGATACAATGGAAACTATAAACCTTATATTGATAGATATGCGATAGGAGTATGGAAGATTAAGAAATAGCACTAAATAAGGCCACTTCGGTGGTCTTTTACTCTACTTAACTGTGGAATTGACAGGCAGAGCTGTGTTCTGTCCTTAAATCAGCTAAAAAGCACCAATCAAGGTGCATTGTGTATAGCACTTCACGGACTTACGACGATTGAAGTCAGATAATATATTCGAAGTTTGGCCATAAGGGTCGAGCATAATTTAAAATATTTATACTATGTCAGTAAAAACAGTAAAAACGGCTCCAGTAGCACCAGTAACAAGTAAAAATGCACTAACAACTAAGCGCTTCGTAATACGCAAGTCGCTAATTGGTACTAACACGGTGATATCGTTCACCAACGCTAAACAAGTATTATGCACCTACGACCACGATTTAGTGTATAATCAGTTAAAAGCGAAGTTCGACCTTATGCCTTGCTTCGACAAGTATGGTAGTTATACCAATAGTAATAATTTACCTGCATTCGTCAGAGCGTTACCTAAAATAGTGGAATAATTAATTAATCAGGTCACCTTCGGGTGGCCTTTTTTTTATATATTTTATAGTAACTCACGAACAAGATACTAAACAAAAACTGTGACAATAGCCCCTTACTCTTTCCTTATTAACACCCTAATGTCACACTTTACACTATTAGTTTTTTTTAATCAAAGTGCTATACACTTCACGGACTTAGATTGTTTTACTACAGATAATATCTGTGAATTTAATAATCAACCAAATGTGTATTATGGTTTTAGAGTTGAATAGAGGAGCAGAGAGAGACGGTATTACATATCCAATACCTTTTATTCCAATAAACAAGTTAACACCTTAGATGGCATCTATGACATCTATCCGGACTAATATAATATTTAGTCAGATAATATATTCGAAAATCAATTAAACAGTTAATAATTAACACCTTTTTACTATGTCAACAACAGTTAAAACTTTCAAGCGTCGCGGTACTACCATTTGGCTAAATTCAGTAGAATACACTGGTTTCTACGTCGGCAACTTACCTAAGCGTTTCGCTTTCATTTACGATGCAGAAAATGACCAAGAAGGCTTATCTTCGTGGTTTAATCGCGGTGGATTGACCTATATTCGTAAGTCTGACCTTAACACTTCACCTTGGTAGTATGAGTATTATATCTAAAATCAAGCGCTTAAATCCTTTTATAACTAAGAGGATTGTAGAATATAAAGGTAAATTTATACCTCAATATAAGTGTTATCCTTTTGGTTGGAAAGCTAAATCATTAATAAGTGATTACATTTGGTATAATATAGATTTTCAATTCGAGTATTGTAGTTATGGTACTTTAGAAGAAGCTAGAGACCACTTCACATTAGAAATAATAAAAGTACATAAAGTTTAAAGTATGAGTTTCAATGAAGATACAGTGGACCACTTCAAAGCCTATGTAGATTGTGGTGGTTCAAGAGACCAAGTAGTTCGTGAGATGTCAGAGTTCATTTACAAAGATTGTGAGTGGGATTCAAACTACGAGCGTAGTGTATTATTAGAAGAATTAATAAAATTAGTATATGACTAAAGAATATTTAATAACATTAGCGGTAAACTTCTTTTTATTTCATGGTGTAATATATAACTCTGATGTAAATGGGTTATTAGAATACCTAGACAGTTTATCTTTCGACCAAGTATTACAAGAGTATTTATCAGGTGTAGACCAATTAACCAATTAGTATATGAAGACAATTAAAGTATTTTTAAGTAGATTTAAAAAAGAGTTTTTAGAATACGCTCGTGCAGCTTCATGGGCATTAAGTAGATAAGTATGGAAGCAACAGCAGTAATAGCCCACGAGTATTGCAAGCGATACAAGCAGAACAGAATAAGCGAACACAAGCGTTTAAATGCGCATGAGAGACCATGTCATGGCCTTAACAGTCAAGAGTGGATGAAGTCTATTACCAGACAGAAAACAGTATTTAGCAAGGGTAAGAAGTTTGCCAGTACAAGATTATGGAATCATAACCATGTTCCAACCGAAGACGGATTTTTATCACTAACAATTAAAATTAAATAAGTAAACACCATGAAAAAAGAATTCCCAGAAGTAGTAAAGCATTTATTAGAAGTTATCCAGAAAAACAGTGGCGGAATAGATCTGTCTAAGATAAACGAACTAGTAGATAAAGAGACTAGAGTAACGTTTATGCCTGAAGAATATTATAACGATTTCTTCGAAGAGATTGTCAATGTAAGAGGTGTCGCATTAGCGAGAGAGTTTATCAAGCGAGACGGTACATTAGCAGAAGCATTCCCTTGGGCATTAAGTTCTAAAGGTCATAGTTTTTGGCAACGAGTTGAAGACGAGACAAGAGAGAATTATAGATACGAAAACGGTATAACACCTACATCTAAACCTAGTAAATCAAGTGAATCATTAGATGACTTAGTTAAAGAGGCTGAGGCTAGAGGATTCGCTGAAGGTGTATCGACCAAATTGGGTATCATTAGAAATAGACGTACTCCTTCTTCTCCTATTTTAGATCATGAGTTACAAGATGACGGTACATTCTATTACAGAAATATCAAAGTACGTAATTCAAAAGGCAAATGGATTAAACCTAATGTCGATGTTAAACCTGAATATGGAAACGCCGCTGAAAATAGCGATGCTATACACGGTAAATTAGAGGCACTTATCAAAGCGCTTACAAAGTAATAGCCACGCTCGCGAGTGGATCGTAAAACACAACACACTTCCCGTTAGATCAGTGCGCTCAGGTTGTTCTCATCGTATAGGAGATAGAGTTAGCTTTCTCGACGTCGTTTAAAAAAGCGCAAGGACCTATAGCTCAGTCGGTTAGAGCAGGACACTCATAATGTCAAGGTCGTAGGTTCGAATCCTACTAGGTCCACAAATGATCGAGTGGCGGAATTGGTAGACGCTAAATGAGAGACGAAAGTGATTGCTACAAAGTTAAGGGAACTTGAAGTTAACGCTGGAAAATTTAAAAAAGCATTGCCTTAACAGTGCATGCAGGTTCGAATCCTGTCTCGGTCACAATTTTAAACCATACGGAGAGAATACGATTTTCTTCAGATAATAATATAAATTAAAACATCAAACCATGAATGAAGATAAGTTGCACGAGTTGGCTAGAAGATATATGAGTCAATTCCCTGAATTAGAACAACTATCATTAGACGAGTTTTTAATGGAGTATAGATTTACGCTTACAGACGAGCAGTATAGATTAGGAGTATATATATTAGGTTCAATATTAGATAACGATTAAATTTAAAGTTATGAAAATACCTGTTAGGTTTTTGTTTGGTTTTACACTGTTATTATATAAGGTTTTAAGTTTACTATTAGTTTACTTAGTTGTATTTATATGGGATTTTAGTTTTGAAAGAATAAAAGAGTCTTATAAAGAAGACATAGAAGCGTTTTGGATTAAGCATATATTTCACATCGAACTATATAGATACGATACCTTAATGGATTTTGTATATGATAGAAAGAATTATAAAAAAGCAGAATTATGATATATCAAGTAGAGATTAAAGAGATATTATCTAGGATAATAGAAGTAGAAGCAGATGATGCTATTGACGCTAGATTACTAGCAGAAGAAATGTACAGAGGCGAAGAAATAGTGTTAGACTATAGTGATTTTGATACAGTAGAATTTAATACAGAGTTTGAATAATGGAATATAGTAGTTGTTGTAGCGCATCGAGACACCATATATGGGAAGAGTTATGCAGTGAATGTTTAGATCACTGTGAATTTGAAGAAGAAGAAATAATATAATAAACCATAAAAACTATATATATGAAAAAATTATCATTAAAAGTAGTAGTAATATTTAGTATTGCAATATTAATATCTTTTATACCAGAATATTTTAGAGATTTCTTTGGAGATTGGAAATGTACTGGTTCTGGAGAATACATTCTTGACAATTATAGATACGAAGGTTGCAATAGCGGTTTAGAAGGAATGCATGAAGCTACTTGGCATTGGGGTTATAGACATTTCTTATTCTTTATAATGGGATTTGTTTTGTTTTTTATCCAAATGGTCGATGCTCTTAACGAAGAAATGAAATAATATGAGTACTGTAATAAGTTGGGAATTTCCACCAGAAGAATTAGAAAACGAATGCACTTTCTGTGGCGAACCTTGTGAAAAAGAGTTTTGTAGTAGAGCGTGCAGAAAAGCTAACGATGAAGATTAATAAGCAATGAAAAAATTTATAACTTATACTGTAGTATGGATTGCTACTAACTTATCAATACCATTTTGGATGGTTGGTCATGTACATTTATCCACTAACGTATACGAAGACTTACATGAGATAATAGCTTCGTTTGGTATGAATATAATAGTATTAATAGGATTCTTAATTGAATACAAAAAAGAAAGTAAACTATGAATATATTTTATTTACACTCAGATCCATATAAGGCTGCTGAGATGCACTACAATAAACATGTAGTTAAAATGGTTTTAGAAGCCGCTCAAATGCTTTGTACTGCTCACCATGTAAGCGGCGATGGTAATGTACCATATAAAAAGACTCACATGAATCACCCTTCTGCCGTATGGGTAAGATCATCAGTGTCTAATTACATGTGGTGTTATAATTATATGTTAGCACTTGGTCAAGAATATACTAGACGTTATGGTAAAGAACATTTAACAATAACTAAATGTAAAGCGATATTAGCTAAAGCTCCTAATCAAGTTACTAATACAGAATTTACCGATCCACCTCAGTGTATGCCTGACGAATTTAAAATGGAATTAAGCATAGATGGTTACAAAAAGTATTATGAAATTGGTAAAGCACATTTAAAAGATAAGTAAAATGAAAAGACAAACATTAGAAGAACTTGAATCATTAGTAGTTAAATGGCATCAAAGACAAATACATTATCAAGATGTAGCAGAAGACAATATCACTAGCGAACATACTAATAGAAAGTTTACTTATAAAGCACAAGCGACAAGAGATTGTTGGAAAGAGTTATTAACTTTACTTAATGAAATTAAAGAGTAATTTAAAAGATAAATAATATGGAATTCATTGTAGGTTTATTAATAGGTTACGTAGTTGGTACTATAGTAATTCTCTCTATCTGGGAAGATTCAGCGTCAAATAAAAAGAAAAAATTATGAGTGTAATGTCTGAATTAGATTTATTAGCAGAAGAAATATTTGGCGAGTTTGGTTTTAGTACACTAACAGAGTATCAACAGAGTTTGATATTGAAGTTACATGATCTAAATGGTATAAAAGACTACACGGACTTATCAATATTAAAGTAAGATAATATATGTGAATTTAAAATAAACGTTATGTATTGTAGATGCGGAAATCAAGTACATCCTGTTAGGATAGATTTAGGTTATAAAACATGTGTTGGTTGTTCAACAGCTAAAACATATAGTTATATACCTATTATAGAACATAAGACAGGTAATACAATTCAAATTGTAAGTCAAGAGTTAAGTGCTATCGTTCACAAATCTTGGCGCAGAAAATAAGTTATGCTATACACTTGACATGGTGTGGCTGGGTAAATATGGTTATGACGTTATTGACAACGGAGTTACGTCGATGGTTCGATTCCATCTTACCCTCAAAGTATCTGTAGTGGATACTTATTTAAAAACCCTTTAATAAAATTTAATTATGGCAGTTGCTAGAAAAACAAAAGCTACAAAACAAGTAGAAGAATTAGAAGGAATCCAAAGAGATTTCGTATTTATGGACAAGTCTATCAATATTCTTGATATTGGTTTAAAGACTGGTAAAAACATTGTAATGTACGGTCCTGGTGGACACGGTAAATCAGAATTAACAATGGCATATCTTGCTGAAAAAGGTATCGACCCTTATGTTATTACAATGGGTACTGGTATGACTACAGACAGATTATTCGGTGGTCTTGATATTCCTACATTCGAAAAAACAGGTAAAATCGAATACTTGGTTGAAAATTCATTCATGAATAACGAGTATGTTATCTTTGAAGAATTATTCGATGCTCCAGACTTTATTCTTGAACAATTAAAAGATATTTTATCTTCTAAGATATTCAGAAATGGTACGCAGATTTTCCCAATCAAAACTAAATTTATTATCTGTTGTACTAACCGTACTCGTGAAGAATTTTCTAAGAATGCATCGTTAAAAGCTTTAATGGAACGTTTTCCACTTGAGTTAAATGTTATCTGGGATAATTACAACGAAGCAAGTTACAACAAACTACTTGAGACAAAATTCGGTCAAGGTAATGTTGACCCTATTATTCCTTTCTTACTTCAAGAATATCACCGTGGCGGCGTAACTATTTCACCTCGTGTGGCTGTTACTGCTTATCAAGTGTACGAAGAATGTGGTCCAGACTCATTAAATTTCATTGCAGAATTTGCAAAAAAACCAGCACTTATCACTGATACCCTTAAAAAATATCAGAATACGTTGAAATTTAGAAAATTGTCTTCTGATCTTGATGCTATCGTTAGAGACCTTCAAGCTAACAATCTTGTTACTGATGATGAGAAAAACGAATTTAATAACGGTATTGGCTTGCTTGCTTCTAATATTAAAGACATCAAAAAATTAACTGTGTCTGACGATTTAGCAGCGACTCACGCTTCGTTAATCAAAAGTGCTACTGACTTGTATACTAAGTTAAGCAAAAAACAAACCGTATCTTCAATAATGGAGTAACAATTAAATACGAACTAACATGAGCAGATATAACAGTTATTGGGGTGACGAAGATGATTACGTTTCAGAATACGACACCTACGGAAGTTATGGTTATGGTAGTAGAAGTACTAAAAAGGGTAAATACAGTTCATACACTTGGCAACCGAGTGTGTGGACTAATTATTCCTGGTCTGGTTACAATTATAATGAAGATGATAATTCTAAATTGTTTGTTAAAGATCCAGTAACGTACTTAACTCCTACTAAATCAGATATTAAAATCAAGACAAATATATGGTCTGACAAGTCTATTGACACCATTAAAGAATTGGCTAGAGTATGTTATCTTAAAATGATTGATGAAAAAGAATATATATCTGAAATGTTCAGTGATTATGATTCTTTAAGCGATAGTCAACAAAACGACTACAACAGCAAAAAGGAATTATACGATAGTATATTCGACATGTTTATTCCAGGTAATACACCTTTAGAACAAGCTATTGCAGTATATAATCAAATCAGAGGTAATTCTCAGCAAGCTCAGCAAGGTGATAAAGATGAAGACATTGATTATGAAACTACATTAGACTTTGATAGAGCGGTATATGCCGATGCTGATATTAATGAACAACTTGATTTCAATGAATTAAGTAAAAACAGAAAAATGGATATTCTTAATAAAATATCTATTGTTGGTAAACTTGGTGATCAATTTAAAGTTGAAAAAGATGTTAGCGAGAAAATAGTGTCTAACTCTGATCAGTATGCTAAAAAGATTATGCGTGACTACGCTCAGTTCAGTCAAATCGAATTGTATCAGAAAATGTTCCCTAACTTCGCTACTAAATTCTTAACTAAGGATTTAACAGTTAATGTTCCTGTTGATCGTAAAGAACAAAAACAGAAAATCATTATATTATTAGATTATTCTGGTAGTATGCATGAAGACGAAAAGCAAATATGGGTTAATGCTATACTCATTGACAGACTTAAATATGTTATGAAAGACGAAGCCGAAGTTTTCTTCAGTTATTTCGTTCATGACCCAAGTAAGTTAAAGTTTCATCATTTAAAAAATAAAGATGATGTAATGAAATTCTGGCAATGGTTTTCTAACGAACCTAACGGTGGTACTACAGACATCGGCGCTATGGTTACTAAAGTAGCTAACGAAGTTGAAGCGGGTAAATTATGTAATTTAAACGTAGATTTATCACAAGAAAAACCAGAGATATTAATCATCAACGATGGTCAAGACCGTGTTGGTTATGACAGTTTGCCTTATAAAGTTAATGCAATATCATTAATGGAATTCAGTGACGAACTTAAGAAATTATGTATCAAAACTGGTGGTAAACAAGTACAGGTTAAGTATGATGATAATGTAATCGCCTACGCTGAAGAAGGTGTTTCGATTATACAAGAAGCAAAAAAGTCAAGTAAATAGTCTTTAAAGGGCCCGCTGTGAAAGGTGGGTCTTTTTAATATAACAACTATGAGAGAAAGATATATAGAAATGAGAAACAGAAGAATTGTTGATTGGCAATTTATTTACGACTACTGCGTTTCAAAAGGTTTTACTTTAGGTGTTAATAATTTTAATTTAGGAGCACAGTGGTTAATGGTTGAAATGGAAAGTATATTAAGTATCTTAGATAGAGAATACGAATTAACTTTGCTTTATGATAAAAATAATAACTTTATAAGAGTAATACAATGATAAAAGAAAAAGCATTCTACAAAGTATATTCAAATATTGTCACTTCCCAATTGAGAATCAAGTCTATTGAAAGAGAGATTAGCGGTGGTGGTTCTGGTGGTATTGATATGGAACAATTAATAGGTATTAAAGAACATGTCGAATCTGAACTTGAGATTTGGAATTATATATTAAGTGTTATAGAAAAAAACGATAAGTTATGACAAAGATTTTAATATTAAAAGAAACAATGGCTATGTTACCTCAGGAAACAGTAGACAAGTTGATGTTGAAAGGTCAAGTTAAACTTGATAGTAAAGAACAACCATATCTAAGTATAGATATAGATAAATATTTAGAAGATGATTTCGAAGAGACAGAAACAGACGCAATACAAGAATAGATACGGAGATATACATACATTCACTCACAAAAAAAATAGTGTAATATCTTGGCAAGGTAATTTTCAGTATTGTGGTATAACGTATCAGAATGATTATTCAGAAGCGTTCGAAGAATATAAAAAAGACAATGGTTCGTTATCTTTAGAAGACTTCAAAGTTGCTATACATGCTTACGATGATTCTGCTAGAGCATATCCATTAATCAAATACTTAGTTATGGTTAAGTCTATTAGAACAGAACCTTATGCAGTAGATCCATCCGGTGGACCTTGGATTTCAATTGGTATGAAAATGGATTCTTTTGGTTTCAAAGATTATATTGTTGAAAAACTAAATTGGACAGGTAAAGATTACGAAATAATAGTAAGTAAAAAATAATTATTATGGAAGATAAAGATTACATAGGTTTAAAAATAAAAGGTTTTAAATTTAGCGAGGATTCACCTTGTGGTTATTGTGGCGAAATGGATGATTATATAGACGCAGAAGGAACTATAGCTGGAAACTACGAACATGTTTTTATGGTTAAGTTTAAAAATGCATACCATCCAAAAGAAGAAATACATTGGTCTTACCCAAAAGACTTAGTCAAACAACACATACTTGAAAACAACAAGACATTAGAAGATATATTCAAAGATTTTGATGAGATAATTAAAAAGTTAATTTAATATGAAAAAAGAAGATATAGTAGGTAGACAAATAGTTTGCTTTAAATTTCCAGGAGATTCAGTATTAAGTTATAGTACACAGGCGAAATACGAAGGTAAACTCGCTACGGTTAGATCGATACACGAACGTCAACCAAAATATTCAATGGTTGAATACGAAGATGGCAACACTGATTATTATCCAACAGATATGATAGTAGAACATCTAGAGTATGCAGATAGATCAGTAGACGATGTTGTTAAAGAGTTACACGGTTTGTTTAGAAAGATATACGCATGAGTAAACATCTTATAGATAAAATAAAATTTGGTTTGTTCTGCGTTGCAGTAATAGTTATAAGTTTAATTATGAAAATGCATGAAATGAAAAAATAAAATGAGTAGAAGTATAAAACGCAAGTACACTAAATCAAAGGTTTTTGACAAGTCATGTAGAAATAACGGTTCTTGTCCTTATTGCCGTAAAAATAGATTATATAATTCAACTAAGAGGATGATACAATCGCTACACGGACTTGTTAGTTTAGAAAAAAGATAATATTAAAAACAAATATATATGACGCAAGAAGAAATGGAACAATTGGCTGATTTAGTAGTTTACAAACTAATTAACAAGCAAAAAGATTTAGACAAAGAGTTTATCGACGATTTAAAAGCTAGTAATATACCGATTGAGGTACATCAAAAACCTAGTGTTAAAGACAGGATGATAAATGAGATTGTAGAACTTAATATATTACGTCAAAAGTTCGAAGAACAAGAAAAGTACGAAGACTGTGCTAAATGTGCTGAACGAATATATTATTTAAAAGGTGAAATATCTAAAATGAAATGAAAATAGCCTTATAAGTATGGGAAAAAATAGAGAATTATTTGAAGATATTCGAAATGAAATGGAGAAAAATGATTTCGAGTATGATGATTATTATTTTAATAATTATGTAGAAACTGTGACAATAGGGTCTATATATAACTAGTAAGGGGCTAATGTCACAAGATAGAAATATTAAATACTTAATTGATAGACGTATTATTTATAGACGTTCTCCAGTAAAAGACCAACCAACTCACATATTTGATTGGGGTTATTTTTATGAGAATGGTACAAATGAATGTTACGAGTTATTCAGAAGCAAAGCTAAGATAAATACATATAAAAGTTTGAAATGGCATTTATTAGTTATTTGGTATCTGAATCCTCAGTTAGATCAAGATCAATTAGAAAATTTATGTAAATTTATATGTGATAAGTCAAATAATTTTATTACATTTACCATATCAGATCAGTTGTTAAAAACTATTCTCTATGAAGTTAGCATGCAGGATTTGGAGACACCGCCTAAGAATAAATCTAGGAAAATAATATTCAAAGAATCCTGCAAATTAACTACAGAACAAAAGTTACAAATAGTAGGAAGCATCGTCGGTAGAAAAAAAATATCTGAATCCGAGATATATGATGCTATGCTATACACGCATGATGACGGTAATAAAATTACCATTGAAAAACTAGCAGAACACTTAGGTTGTTCAACTAGAACTATATATAGAAATATGGGCAATGAGTTAAAAAAAGAAAAAGAATTATTAAACCAAGATCTATGAATTACAAACTAAGACATTTTATCAAGAAATTTGATTTTATCAAAACATATAATTCTCCTTTTAAACCTCCAATCCCTAAACTATATATTGGAGAGACAAAAGTAGGCACACCTTATTTTTTACCTAGAGTATGGGTTAAAAGTAAAGAAAAACCCGGTTATTTAAGTCCAAGAACTAAAAAGATTGGTTTTGATTTTGTTGGTTTAGGTTGGAAAACTAAATGGACAGATACTGATTACAGATTTGAATGGTCTCCAGTATGGAGTTTTGTATTCTTCGGTTATCAAATAGCCATTACGTTTGTACCTGTAGAAGTTTACCATTATTGGGAATGTTGGTTATATTACATTTACCATACTGATAAAACTAAATCTACAAAAGAAAGATTAGAACAAGCTAGAAAAGGTTTTCCATGTGAATGGACTAGTCATAAATATAAAGAAGGAATAGGACACACGGAGATAACAACTTGTTATTGGGATAAAATATTAAAAGACAAATGGCTATGATAATCAGGATAGAACAACAATGGCAAACATTAACTACAGAGTTTCATAATTCAGACGTTGGATTAGAACAGATATTTGATGCTTTTAAAGGCATGTTAATATCTTCAACATGGAATCCAGATGTAGTAGACGATTATATAGTAGAATTAGCTGAATCAATTAAAGAACTAAGAGAATATGGAAAAAGCGAGTAAATTTGACGATTGGATGAGAAATACTGTTAAGAGTATTCATTATGCTAACAACTTGAAAATGTCAGAAGCGTTTGCTAAAATAATAGAAACAAATAAATAAGATATGACAAAAGTAATTAGATTTACAGCATCTTGGTGTGGACCATGTAAAGTGTATGCTCCTGTTTTTGAAGAGGTTAAAAATGAAACCGCAAATGTAGATTTCGAGACAATAGATGTTGATACTGGTAATCCGTTAATATCAGAGCATGGAATAAGAAACGTACCAACTACTTTAATGATAAGACAAGATGGTTCTACTAAAAAGCAATCAGGTAATATATCTAAAAAAGAATTACTTGAATTTATAAAAAATTAATATGAAAAGTTATAATCTAAATAATTATCTTATATATAAAGATGATGTAAAGAAGACTATTAAAAACATAGAACCTAAGAATTATTGTGATTATTCAAGAGACGAATTGATAAACATGTTTCTACCATTAGTTGAAAATATATCAAGAAAATTCTCTACGGCAGATCAAGCATCTGGAATAATGGATATAACAGATATAATTCAAGAAGGTAGTATCGGTTTAATATTTGCTGTCGACAAGATAGAGTGGGACAAAATAAATTCATCTAATGATCAAGAACAAACGATCAAATCATTTCTATCTAAACGAATAAAGGGTTCAATAAGACGCGCGATAGACATTAATAGAGGATCTATTCGTATTCCAGAACATAAATTAAACGAGATACGTAAAAGTGATGGAAAAGATCATTACTTATTAGCTATGTTTTTTAATAGTATGTTTGAAAGTATAGATGCTAATTATAGTAGCGAAGACGGAGAATATTCATTAGACTATGACAATAGCTCTATAGAGTATGAAGATAAATCAGAGGAATATAATATAGACATATTGAATGCTTATATTCTAAGTTTGTTTAAAAAGCATCTAACACATACTGAATCTGAAGTTCTTAGATTAAGTTATGGTTTAGATTGTGATAAACATTCTGCTAACGCTATAGCGGAGATATTAGGATTTAAAGGTCCAAGCGCTTATGTTAGAGTTTCTGAACTAAAAAAGTTCGCTATAACTAAACTAATGTCTAAAGTAGACAAGTCGCAAGTGCTTGAATATGTTTAAGTTATACGCAAAAAATGTCTAAAAAATGTCTAAATAATGTCTAAACAATGTAATTATATAGATATAAACGTTAAACAATTAAATCAAATATATGGAAACAATGGTAATGCATGAAATAGGGCGAAAATCTGACGGAACTAAAATAGTTCGTATTTTCTTTTTTAATGACGATAAAACAAACTATTTAGTTAAAGCGCAATCGTATTTCACGAAACATGAAAAAAAAGTAGCTAAACTTAAATATAAAAATAGTAAATAATGACAGGAGAAATATCGTTGCGAGAAAAGCTTTCTAAGATTCAAATAGAATTTAAAGCAAACAAAAGTAAATGGAATTCATTTGGTAAATATAATTTTAGATCAGCAGAAGATATTTTAGAAGCATTGAAACCTTTCAATGAAAAATATAGAGTGTGTTTTACTGTAACTGAAGACTATATATATTCTCACGAATTACCAGTAGTTATTAGTAAAGCTGCTATACACGACGTTGGTAGTGATAATTCAATCGAAGTAAAAGCTATAGTCGGTGTTGATTTAGCTCAAAAAGGTATGCAAACACCACAGGCGTTTGGTTCAGCATCTTCTTACGGTAAAAAGTATGCGTTAGGTAATTTATTATTGATAGACGATACACAAGATGCCGATGCATCTAATACTCATGGTAAAACAGATCAGACTAAACCAAAAGCTAAATTAGACTCTAAAGATCCTGCTTTTGAAAAAGCTAAAAAGTTTATACAAACCGGTGGTTCTATAGAAACTATTAAAGCTAAATACGAATTAGCTAAAGACGCTGAGGAAATACTAATATCACTGTAATATGAAAAAAGAATTAATATTAGAAAGATTAAAAAACGATGAAGATTATTATGGCGATTTTGGAAGACAATTCTTAAGTAACTCTAACATATCTACGTTACTTACCAATCCATTAGCTTTAAAAGAACCTCAACAACCAAATATTAATTTTTTAGTTGGAGGTTACTTTCACACGGCTATATTAGAACCAGATAAATTAAAAAAATATAAGATTGTGCAATCTTCTACAAGAAACACAAATATATATAAAGAAATGTCTGGTGGTGAAATGTGTCTGTTACAACATGAAGTTGATCAATTAGAAGTGATGATAGATAAAGTACTTGCTAATGACGTTTGTAGAAGTTTAATTAGAAGCGACAATGTAGATTATGAAGTTCCTGGTATTGCTGAAATAGCGGGTCAAATGTGGAAAGGTAAAGCTGATATATTAAATCATTCTGATAAGTTGATAGTAGATTTAAAGACAACATCTAATATATTAGACTTTAAGTACTCTGCGAAGAAATATAATTACGATAGTCAAGCTTACATATACAAACAGTTATTTGGTTACGATTTAGTTTTTCTAGCAATAGACAAAAACACACACCAAATAGGTATATACGATTGCTCTGATGAGTTTTTAAACAGAGGTAAAGACAAGGTTGAAAAAGCAGTTGAAGCTTACGAGTTGTTTTATAACAATCCAGAATTCAATCCAGATAATTATTTTATTAACTTAACTTTATAGTATGACAACAAACACTTTTAATCCTCCACAAGGTTTTTTTGGAAGTAGCGTAGGAAGTAGCGCTTTAAACGGAACTACTTTAACAGCAAGTACTACTACGTACGCAACGCAAGCTACGCCAAGAAGTATAAATATAATTCCTGTAGCAAATGGTTATTCAGTTACAATTGGTTGTCAAACATTTGTATTTGAAAGTCTAGCTAATCTTATTTATAGAATAGAAGAGTATTATACTGATCCTTTTTCTATAGAAGACCATTTCATGAACAAAAAAACATTACCAGTAATATTAAGTAAAAAAAACAAAAACTAAAAAAAAAGTATGGCAAAAACAAGAGTACCTAAAAAACAAATAGTACAAGACACATCTAACTCTATAAAGAGTATAGATAATTTTAAAAGAGCTAGTTTCCCTATGAGGGTCATAAACAGTTTCAAACAATTACTTAATCAATTAAATTTACTATAAATGGCTTCAATTATCAATGCGAGTATTAATCTAAATGATATTCCAAAACACAAAATTATAGATGGTAAAAAAGGTAAATACCTTCCAATTACTATAACTATAAATGACGAACCAGATAACTTTGGAAATCAAGGACCTATTACTGTAGGGCAAAGCAAAGAAGAACGAGAATCAAAAGCTCCTAAGGTTTATTTGGGTAATGTTAAAGTTTTATGGACCAATGGAGAAAATGTTAGTGTAGCTCCAAGAGATGGCCAACAACAATCAGCACCAGCTAAACGGGCTCCAGTAGCGATCGAAGATGATTTACCTTTCTAAAATAAAAGCGGCGTTGATCGACACCACTGCAGAGGTTACAAATAAGAATCGATCTTAATAGGCTGTGAGAATAATAAAAGTCTCGCCCACTAACACGCTTTAGTTAGTTAAACCCCATTCGTGGGGTTTTTCTATCTATAATTAGTAACAATTAAATAAAACAAATGCAAGTAAATAATACAGAGATCAATGGATTTTTGATTGATACATTCAATCGATATGGTCTAGAAGAAGGTAAAACTCAAGGTATATGTCCTTTGTGTTCTTCTGATAGAAAACCTAAGAATGAGAAAGCTAAATGTGCATCTTATGACTGGGAACGTGGTCTTGGAACTTGTCATAATTGTAATAAGTCATTTCAGTTACATACTTATCAACGAAAAGGTTCTAGTGAAAAGGTTTATGTTAAACCACCAGTAAAAGAACATGTTGAAGAAATGCAATTAAGCGAACCAGTAATTAAATGGTTTGATGAGCGAGGTATTTCAAAAGAAACTCTTTATGAATTACAAATATCAGAGGGACAAGAGTTCATGCCACAAACAGGTAAGAACGAAAACACAATACACTTTAATTATTTCGTAGGAGATCAACTAGTAAATATAAAATACAGAGATGGACATAAGCATTTTAAGCTTTATAAAGGCGCTGAAAAAGTATTTTATAATATAAACAGTATAGTTGGTTATGAGTATTGTGTATTAGTAGAAGGCGAAATGGATGTTTTAGCTTTACACGAAGCTGGAGTTACAAACGTAGTATCTGTACCAAACGGAGCTACACTAAATGCTAATAATCTAGATTACTTAGATAGTTGTATAGATTACTTCGAAGACAAAGAGAAGATTATATTAGCAGTAGATTCTGACGCTGCTGGTCAAGCATTACAAACAGAATTAATAAGACGATTAGGGTCAGAAGTATGTTATCTAGCATCGTTTGAAGATTGTAAAGATGCTAACGAATATTTATTAAAGTACGGTAAAGAAAAATTATCTCAGCGTATATCGCAAGCTAGACCTGTACCATTAGAAAACGTTAAAACATTTAAAGACATTGAAGACGATATTACAGATTTTGTTAAGAATGGTTTTAAACCTGGTTTCCAAGTTGGGTTACCTAACTTCGATGATATATTCAGTACTTATACAGGTCAGTTTATTACTGTTACTGGTATACCTAGTTCTGGAAAGTCTGACTTTGTTGACCAAATGGTTGTAGGCTACAATTCTAATTATGGTTGGAAAACAGCATTTGCTTCTCCAGAAAATCAACCCACTTATTTACATGCTCATAAATTGATGCGTAAGACTTGGGGTGACATGCCTTCGCCAGAAGAAATACACGGTGAAAAATGGAATGAAGTTGCTGCTCATGTTAATAGTAGTTATTTCTTTATTGACATGGAACGATATACTTTAGAATCTGTATTAAGAAAAGGTGCTGAGCTGGTAAAGCGTAAAGGTATTAAATGTTTGGTTATAGATCCATTTAATAAGGTTAGAGCAACGGATGCTTCTGGTGACGTAAATGTTTATACATTAGAATATCTACAACAAATAGAGATATTCGCTAAGAAGTATGATGTGTTAGTTATAGTAGTTGCTCACCCTACAAAGATGTACAAAGATAAAGATGGTAAGATAGAAGAACCTACAATGTATAACATTAAAGGTGGTGGTGAATGGTACGATGCTTCTTATCATGGGTTGTTAGTGCATAGGGATTATGAACAAAAAACCGTAAAATGTAAAGTTTTAAAAGTTAAGTTTCAAAACCTAGGTGAGAACGGAGCCGAAGCACATTTCAAATGGGAACCAAGATCAGGTTGTTTCATACCTCACGAGCAATTAGATGTAGGCGATAAACTACCTTGGGAAAGTTAATATAAAAATATTTTTATGAAAAGAAATCAATACAAAAACGAATATACTGAAGAGCAAAGAATTAAGAGTAGGGAATATTCTAAAGATTATCAAGAAAAAAGATCTAATATTTACCCTGGTTATTCTGTGTACTATCTTCCAGAAGAGCATTATATCGGTATGAGTAGAAATGTATTGGCTAGAATATCTAAACATAGACACCTTGGTAAAATAACAGAAAACTGGGAAATAGTGCAATCGTTTGAGAATCCAATAAGAGCACATTTAATGGAAACTCAGTTTCACTTAATAGGTTATAATGGATATAGACCATAATGGCTAAGAAAAACGTAATAGATATGGGTGATTACTTATATTCAACTACAGAGTTCGAAGCTTATAAATGGTGTGTTGATAATGGAATATACATATCTCCGCTAGCATTGTCTACAAATAAATGGTTTGTTTGTATAGATGTAAATAAAAAAATAAATATAAGTCCAGAGTCATACGGTAAGATAGAAATCTGGAAACAAATTTTTAAATATTACAAATATTATTATGAAAAATATAAAAAGTAGTTTTAATAATGCTAATGAAGCTTATGTGTATTTGTTAGATAAAATAAGAACAGATGGTGTTGATTTTGATAATACAAAAGCTTTATTTAATGTTGGATTTGAAATAAAAAATCCTGAAGACAACCATATAACAGACGTAGAACGTAAGTGGAATATAACTTATGCTAATAGAGAATGGGATTGGTATTTATCCGCAAACCCTAACGCAGAAGAAATATCTAAATATGCTCCAATATGGAAAAATATGATGGACGAAAATGGTGATGTTAGATCTAATTATGGTTGGCAATGGTGTAGAAACGATCAATTAAATAAAGTAATTGACTTATTGGTAGAAAACCCAAGCACTAGAAAAGCAACCGTATCTATATATGATGGCAAAGAAATAGATACGTATTCTAAAGACACGCCTTGCACATACGCAGTTCAATTCACAATCTTAGATAACAAATTGAATATGTCTGTTCTAATGCGTTCTAATGATCTCTGGTACGGTTTCTGTAACGATCAGTATTGTTTTTCAATGTTACAATCTTACGTAGCTATTATTTTAGGTATAGAAGTTGGTACGTATTACCATTTTGCTCATAACATGCATTTATATAACGATAAGTTATGAATTCAAAAGACAAAGCAAAAGAATTAATAAATGAGTTTTATTCGCTTGTTCAATGGAAACTAGGGCAAGAAGATTGCTTAGATAGAGCTAAAAGATGTGCTTTAGTGACTGTTAACGAGTTATTAAAAAACTGTTACGAAGTGACGAAGCCATTTTGGCAGGAAGTTAAACAAGAAATAGAAAATTATGACACCAAAAGAAAAAGCAGAGCAATTAGTTAATTACTTCATGTTATTAAAAAGTTATAAAATGTCTGATTATTCTCGAATAGAATTTCCAACAGCTAAATTATGTGCTATTAAAGTAATTGACGAATTAATTGCAGAAACAGGTTCTAAATATCATTACGATGTAAAAAAAGAGATAAAAAAGCTATGAAATATTATTTATACCACATTTTCGGTAAAAAAATAGGAGTTACGTGTGATCTTAAAGATAGATTAACAAGACAACAGGGTTACAAAATGGGTGAGTTTGAAGTTCTAGATTCTAGTGAAGATATAGATTATATATCTGAAAAAGAGTTAGAACTTCAATCTGTCTTCGGCTATAAAGTAGATAGACAAAGTTACAAAGAATTAATAACTAAACAATCAAAACAAAAATTAAATCAAATGGAAGTAAACGTTACTGATCAAACAACAACCTTTCCTTATCCTGTGAATAAGTTAAAAGGTAATTTAATGGACAATAAAGGTTTAGTCATAGAAACATCTTTTGGTAAGTTTCTATTAAATGACGAGTTAATTACTTGGATAATGGAAAACGTTAGAGTATCTATGTATAATCCATCTCGTTCCTATGTTTATAATAAAGCAATGTCAGAGGCATTTAAAACGTCTAAAACATCAAAACAAAGTAAAACTGAAGAAGTTAGTACTTTTGATTTAATAAGACAATGGGCAGACGAAAGAGGTATATACAAAAACGGAGATACTAAAACTCAATATCTAAAATTAATAGAAGAAGCTGGAGAATTATCTAGAGCTATATTAAAAGAAGATTCTGCTGAATTTGTAGATGCTATTGGAGATATGGTTGTTGTTCTAACTAATCTAGCAGCTTTAGAAGGTGTTAAAATAGAAGATTGCATTGCATCGGCTTATGATGTTATTAAATCAAGAAAAGGCAAGATGGTAAATGGAACGTTTGTAAAAGAAAATCCACAAACGCAAAACGGAATTGAAGTTTCAAAATCTAAATTATTGCAAACACTATAATATGACAGAAAAAAATATTGCTTTTAGAGATCCAATCGTAGAGAGAGTTGTTGAGAAATTCGTTTCAAGATCAGATGTAGGTTACGAAAAATACGGTAATACTTTACATGACGAACGTACTAAGAAAATGAAAGGTCTTTTTAAATATCTAAACGATGTTCAAGAAGAGTTAATGGATGCCATATTATATTTACAAGCATGTAAAGAAGAAGTTCAAGACTTAAACGAAGAAAGTCTTGTGCAGGCGTTTAGTAATATAGATGTAGTAGAAGAAGATTTAGACTGTGATGGCGGACATCATTATTCCTTTACGATAGATGAAGATGATAGTAGAATGAATGTGATAGGTCAGAACGGAAATGATGGTTTGCATTATGAGGAAAATAAGTAGAAAAAAAGGTCCAGTTGTTTCAAAGAAGGTGATATATAATGGTGTCACCTTCGCTTCTGGTCTTGAGAAGTATATGTACAAAGCATTATTAGATGCTAAAATAGATTTTGATTACGAAGGTGAGACTTTCGAGTTATTACCTTCTTTTCTATTTGAAAATGACTGCTTCGAAAGACAATCCAATAGTAAAGGAGATTATGTAAATAGAGGTAATAAAAAGATATTAAACCTTAAATACACTCCTGATTTCATAGGAGAAAAATTTATAATAGAAACAAAAGGTAGAGCTAATGATTCTTTTCCTTTACGGTGGAAAATATTCAAGATGCATTTAAAAGTAACGAACGATTATAGAACGTTATACAAACCTCAGAATCAAAAAGAATGCGATCAAACAGTAGAATTAATATTAAAACAAATGAAAAATGACAACAAGTAGTACAGGAGGACAAGACGAAGAGAATGGAGTTAGTTGGGAATTAGCAATAGGTTTATATCCTGGTTTCTTATTTGGGATAAGAACATACGAAGAACCAACTTATAATACACACGTTCTTTATTTACCATTTATTAACATTTTACTTACAATAGATAAATAATATGAGTTTAACATTAGATAAACAAATCTTAAGTGACATTACAGTTTATACAAAATATGCTAAGTTTTTACCAGACAAAAATAGAAGAGAAACATGGGAAGAATTAGTTACAAGGAATATGGAAATGCATATCGCCAAGTTTCCAGAAATGAAACAGTCTATAGAACAAATCTATGAAAATTTTGTATTCAATAAAAAGGTATTACCTTCAATGCGAAGCTTACAGTTTGGTGGTAAAGCTATTGAGCTTAATAACGCTAGGATTTACAACTGTGCTTTTCTACCTATTGATAGTATTCATAGCTTTTCTGAGACTATGTTCTTACTGCTTGGAGGAACTGGGGTTGGCTATTCTGTCCAAAATCACCAAATCGAAAAACTACCAGAAATTAGAAAACCTAATTATGACAGAAAGAAAAGGTATGTAGTTCAAGATAGTATTATAGGCTGGGCAGACGCTATTAAAACATTGTTCAAGTCTTACACTGGAGGATTTACTTCTCATATAGAATTTGATTTGTCAGATATAAGACAAAAAGGAGCGTTGTTGGTTACTGCCGGAGGTAAAGCACCTGGTCCAGAACCTTTGAGATTAGCTTTGGTTAAGATTGAAGCTATTCTTAGGCAGAAACAAGATAGATCTAAGTTAACAGATATTGAGTGTCATGATATTCAATGTCATATTGCCGATGCTGTTTTAGCTGGTGGTATTAGAAGAGCGGCTATGATTAGTTTATTTGATCTAGATAGTACAGCCATGTTAAACTGTAAAGCCGGAAACTGGTGGGAAGAAAATCCACAAAGAGGTAGAGCTAACAACTCTGTAGTATTACTTAGACATAAAATAGATAAAAAGACATTTGATAAAGTTTGGGAACGTATTGAAGCTTCAGGATCTGGTGAACCTGGCATCTATCTTACTAATGATAAAGATTGGGGAACAAACCCATGTTGTGAAATTGCTCTACGACCATATCAATTCTGTAATTTAACAGAGATTAATATGTCTGATATAGAAAGTCAAGATGATTTTAATGCTAGAGCATCAGCAGCGTCATTTCTAGGCACATTACAGGCATCGTATTCTGATTTCCATTATCTACGTGATATATGGAGAAAAAACACCGAGAAAGATGCATTATTGGGAGTGTCAATGACTGGTATTGCATCAGAGTCTAACTTAAATTTAAACTATGAAGAAGCAGCAAAAGTTGTTAAAGATACAAACAAAACCACAACAGAATTACTTGGTATCAACGAAGCGGCCAGAACTACAGCCGTTAAGCCAGCTGGTACAACTTCTCTGGTACTTGGGACTAGTAGTGGCATACATGCTTGGCATAATGATTACTATATCCGTCGCATGCGCTTAGGAAAGAATGAAGCTATATATTCTTACCTACAAGAAAATCATCCAGAACTGTTAGAAGATGAATACTTTAATCCAACATTGCAATCTGTTATTTCTGTTCCTCAGAAAGCTCCTAATGGTGCTATAACAAGATATGAATCAACGTTAGATCTATTAGAAAGAGTTAAATTAATATCTAAAGACTGGGTTAAAGAAGGACACGTTAAAGGTAACAATACGCATAATGTTTCTTGCACAGTATCTGTTAGAGATGATGAATGGAAAATCATAGGTGAATGGATGTGGGCTAACAAAGATTATTACAATGGTCTATCTGTTCTACCTTATCACGGTGGTACTTATAAGCAAACACCATTTGAAGATTGTACTAAAGAGGTTTACGAACAAATGATGTCCACACTTAAAGATGTTGATCTATCTAAAGTTATAGAAATCCAAGACAATACAAACTTTAGCGATTCAGTAGCCTGCGGTGGTGGTAGTTGTGAAATAAGTTAAGTATGAAAGATATTTATATAATAGACGATTTCTTTAGTGAAGAACTATTAGATAGAATATTGAATAACGAGAAGGAATACCAGGAAGTAAAAACTCCTGGTAAATCTTTTTGGGTTAAAAAAGCTCACAAAGACTTTTTAGATTGGATATGCGCTAAAGTGTCTGATGTCGAAGGTACGTTAATATCTCCTATACTTGGTTTTTTTAGAGAAGCCAAAGAAGGTCAAGACAATGACTGGAGAATACATAACGACTTCATAATAGAAGGAGAAAGACCAGACAGAGCATTAGTCGTATATTTATCTAAAGACGAAGATACAGGGTTAAATGGAACAGCTTTTTGGGAACACAAAGTTTATGGAGACTCGTTTAAACCAACAGATGAAGATTTAACTGAAAAGGAGTTTAATGATTTGATAGTAAACGATTCAAACAATTTAGACTTATGGACATTGAAATCAGTTATTGGTCATAAGCAAGGTAGATTAATATCTTACCCATGTAACTATTTCCATAGTAAATATCCAAATGAATTTATTAACAGCAGACAAGTATTTGTAATGTTTTATAAAACGTAATATGAAAGAACAAACATTAATAGAAATGAAAAACAAAGTAGACGCTCTAATAAGAGTTCTACAACAAGTAATGGATGAACAACAGCATTTAACCGCTTTAGCAGCTGGTACTATGCAAACTATTAAACTTATGCCAGGTTATGATGAAGCAATTAAACAAATGACAGAAAGAGCAAAAGAAGAGATAGAAAACAAAAAGAAAGATGAAGAAGTTAAAAATTAACTAAATGCTATACACTTTTATAGTATGTAAATAAAGAAAGGGGATCACTTGCGTGAATCCCCTATTCTTTTTATTGGAACTTTTGAGTATGGTGCTCATTTTACTTTGTTCCGTTATTTTAATTCTGGAGTTTTTAATTCTCCTTGTGAAAGCTCAGGCACTTTTAATTGTCCACTAGTATCTATTTTTATTTTACTAGATTGTCCTAGACCTAAATTCCATTTATTATAACCCATTAAGAAAAATATTCTCTGCCAAGTTTCATATTCAGAATTTAAAGCATCACCAACGTTTATTATTTTTTGATAAACTCTATCTGCTGGCAAATTAGTAGATGCAGAAGTTATAGATGTTAAAGCTTCTATAGCGTAAGTATTATCTAAACTAAAACCTTTATATTTTATCTCACCTTTATTATACTCGTAAGCTTTGTAAGATTTAACAAGAGATCTTGCTTTAATACCAACAGATGGCGCTAAGTTAGCTACTTCTAACAATATATCTCCATAACCTTTAGGATCACCACTTTTTTCGTACGTTTTTATTATCGTGTTTTTAATAGTTGCTAATAAAGCTCCTTGTAAACCAATACCTCTAAGTAAAGTGTCCATAGAACCATTTAACGTTCTATTTAATCCAGCGTCAAATTTACCTTTCTTCTGTTCTTCATCATCATCAAATATCATTGAGAATAAAGCGTTCTGCATAAAGTTAAAGAATATATTCTGAAGCGCTGCATAATAAACTATTTTAGCTATATTATTAGCAACACTACCTCTTCCTTTGGCCAAATCTATTACAGATTTCTTTATGATTCTAGAATATTGTAATGGTGTATTTTGAAACGCTAATATCAATCTTCCTTTTACACTAGCCTGATTCATAGATATTTTAGAAACATCGGCAGACTGTTGAGATATTTCAGATATTTCATAGAAATCCCTCATTGTTAAGTGATTTGCTTCTTCTTCAGTATTACCTTCTTTTAAATATGTATTCATTCTATTTCTATAGAAAGTAGCACCACCAAAAGCAATAGCTATACTATCAGCATATCTAGTAGGACCGTAACCGTTTTTCAGTATCCAATAGTTTACTGCCTGTATCTTATCTAAAACACTTTTGTTTCTAGGATCATTCATCATTTGAGCAATCTCCGCTTCAGCAACATCATTCATAAGACCAGATCTTCTGTCTTTAAGATAATCTGAATTCCATATAGTTTTAAAGTCCTTAACGAATTGAGGTACATTTGATAATGCAGCTCCCGCTTTTAATACGTTATTGTCACCAGTATTTATAAAGTTGACCGCTCCAGACAACTGAAGTACTGCAGATCGCATGTTAGCAAACATCGTTACGGCAGTAGCTCCGTTTAACCAATTCAATAATGAATCATTAGAACCTTCTGATCTGTTACTACCAGTTTTCATTCTACCCAACATGTTATTCAAAGCTTTTACATAATTTCTACCATAAACAGCTTCTATTTTACTTAGGTTTTCTTTAGAAAATATCTTGTCAACATTATGTGTCCAAGGTTCTAGGTATTTAGTTCTATTTGATTTTGATATGATATTGTTTATATCACCAACAACACTACCAAATCCCCAATTGTGACCAGGTTCAACATATCCATTTGCTTGTTTAGAAAGTAATGATACGTCATCAGCAAACTCTCTAAGTTGTTTGTTGGTTCTAACTATTTGAACTAGGTTAAATATATCTTTATTGTCCAAACCAGGTATTTCATAACCTGCTTTTTTCCATAAATAAACCCTAACCGCTTGATCAGTTAAATAACCTCCATAACCTGAATCCGTCTTAAGAATACTACTTATTCCTTTATATTTCTTATTAACTAGATCTTTCCAGTCTTTATACATGGTCTGCCTAGCCTTCATAAGATTAAGCATAGCGTCACTATAAGGCTTTAACAAGTTGTCAACAAAGAAATCTATTTGTTCTTGGCCTTTTTCACCTTTACCTGAGGCTAATGTATACATAAGTCCTAAGAAGTCTTCATCTTGAGGAGGTAGGTATATATCGTATTTACCGATGTTTTTACCAAGGTTTTTAGCGGTTTCAGGAGAGAACGTTTCAGTCGATTTAACACCTTTGTTTTCTTCTATGATGTCGTTCATAGTTTTCTCTAGGTTGTTATTTCTCTCTGCAAGTTCTTGATATTTCTTTGATTTAAAATCTAACGCTGCTAAAACTTGCTTAGTTAAAGGACCTTCTGCGTTCTTCTTAACTTTGAATTCAAAATCATTATAACCTTCAGCAACTTTCTCTATAATAAAATAAGCAGTTGACTTGTCTGAGAATTTAGATCTACTAGGTACATTAAATTTAACACTAACTCCGTTAGCGGTTTTAGATCTATTTATAGCATTGTCTATATCTCTAGCAACTACCCATTGTTCAGAGAAAGGTAATCCACTTAAAAACTCAGATATACCTCCATTTTCTTCTTCAGCCAAACTAAACTTAACAAAAGGACTTTTACCTTTGGCCATATTGTCTAGAACTTTAGCTCTAGTTGTGTCGTCTTTTAAGCTGTTGTATAGATTAACGTTTCTTTCTGCTACCTTTTCTAAAAATTCTGGTTGTCTAAGTAGTCTTCTAGCCTCTTGTAAAACCAATACATCTCCAAAAAGTTCCATCAAAGCTGTTCTTCTGTCGAAATATGTAGTAGGTCTTAAATCTTTACCGTCTTTCTCACTTACTTCTGGTTCTTCTAATTGTTTTAATTGCTCTTTAGCATTATCTGAACCGTAAGTATTTATTATTCTAGCGGTTTCATCTATACCATAGTAAGACTGTAAGAATTTAACTCTATTTATATCTTCTATTTTCTTGAAGTTACCTTTATCATCGGTCTCTTTTAACCTTGGTGGTAGTTTTTTAGAAGCGTAACTAGATTCATTAGTGATTGGATCAACAGGATTATTTATCACATTGTAAAGTAATTCCCATTGATTATACATTAAGGATTCTATCTCAGGACCATTTTTAAAAGTCATTCTTCTAGCCATTGTTTTTGACAATGTAGATAATTTCTCTTTAAAATTTCTATATTCCAAAGTCTCTATGTTTGGAGATCTTAATATTTCACGAGCAACCTCATCAGTTATAATTTTAGCAGGTGTATCTTGAATAGAAAGAGCTTCAAACGTGTTTACCATCATTCCAGTAGAAAGATCGTAAGATTTGAAAGATTTTAATCTTTTTAATTCTTCTTTTTCTTCGTAAGTTAGATCTTTTTTAGCTTGAAGTTCTAAACCTCTATCTAAATCAGCTAATTGTTTTTTTAGATCAGCGATTTTAATTGGATCCGTTTCTGTCTTTAATTTCTTATTAGCAGCAACTGTTGGATCAGAAGCCTCTGTAACAAAGAAACTGCCAAAAGGAACTGTTTCAATATCTACAGGTTTACCATCTTCGTCGACAAAATTATAAACTGGATCACTAAGTAATACAGCTAATTTATTTTGCTCTGCTTCGAAATCATCTTCAGCTTCAAATATACTATCTCCTTCGTCCATTAAGTAACCTTCATCACCACCAAAACCGTCAGATATACTAGATTCCTTAAACATCTCTCCTTCTACATCTTCTGTAAATTTTTGAGTTGTCACATTTCCACTCTTAAGAGCGTCTTTCATCTTGTTTACAAGTTGAGAGTTTATCCAAGCGTTTAAGTCTTCGTTTTCTTTTACGATGCCTTTTTTACCTTGATAACCCTTTTCGTCCTGAGCTTGTACTTTGTCTTTGAACTCTTTACTCTTAGGATCTAAACCTTGTTCAATAAGTTGTTTTTTATATTCTTCTCTTTTTTGAAAAAACTCTTTGTTGAAGTTTCTGATATGTGGAATCAAAGCTAATTGAGTTTCACTTATCATATCGAACTCACTAAAATCTGGTAGATTTTGATAACCAAGCGCTTTTGACTTACCTTTTATGATATAGTCATACTCATTAAGTATATCGTACAAAACATTATTAATAGCTCTGTTCTCTTCTTTATCATTAGTTCCTTCAGACCAAGCTTCTTTGTTATACTTGTTATTGATGTCTTTCTTGATAGCATCAGAACTTTTTCTTTCATCTAAAGAATATCTAACAGAATTTGCAGTTGTTGTTGCTTTTTTATCTCTAGAACCTATTTCTTCTCTTAATTTATCTCTATCTACTTTAGCTCCTTTTTCACCAAGTTTAGTCATTCCTTTTCCCCACTTACCAGACTTAACGCTTTGATTATAGTCTTTTAAGAAATTATAAACATCTTTACCAGAGTTAAATTCTATATCTTTTAAACCTAGATATTGAAGTACCTGTCTAAACACGTCTTTTAATTTGGTAAAAGTACCTTCGTCAAACTTAACAGCACCACTATGAATTGCATCGGAATAAAGAGTTAAAGCTTCTTCCCATTTCTCGCCAAGATTTTGAGCTGTCTTTAAATCATACTGCAATTTGTCTATTTTTCCAGAATTAAGTTGCTCTTTTAATTCTTCGTCTTGAGCTTTAAATCTATCACTGTACAATTTAAATCTTTGTAAAAATTCTTTAGGTAAAACTGTTTGTGAATCTTCTTTTAGATCTTCTAAACCTTTTAACTTCATTAACTCCTTAGACAAAGCCATCCCTAGTAGTCTTTGTGTCTCTGGGTCTTTAAGCGTCTCCATAAGTAACCCATGTAAGAACTCGTGTGAAGCTGTTTCTAAAGTTTCTTTTCTTCTAGATATTTGATCGTTAATAAATATAAATTTCTTACCATTAGGTATTTCAGACGGTTTATTTGATTTGCTTTTAATGTAATCAGAGTTAAGTATAAAACCTCTTTGATTAGCATTAAACTTAGCCTCAGACTCATCCATTCCAAATTCATTAACTAAATAACCTTCAAGTTGTTCTGTAGAATCAAAATTTCTAAATTCAGTGTTCTTTAAAACACCTTTCTTTATAGCTTCTGTAACTGTTTTGTTTTCTAACTTTAACTTATCGTCAAAACGTATTCTTTCTATCTTGCTTCTAATATCTAAAATATCTTCATCTATCTCATAGTGGAAAGCTTTATCTACTGTTTCCTTTTTGTTTTCAAGTTTAGTTATTTTATCTAACTCTCTCAAAATAGGCATAGCTGCTTCGGCTGAAATATCAGTAGGTACTTTGTTTATATTATTAGCATATATATCTACGTCTTGTTTAAGTTTGTTAACTTCGTCAACAGTAAATACCTTTCTATTTAAAAGACCATCTAATGTTTTAGTGAATTCTTTTTTGTTTTTAGCTAAAGTACTTAAAGATCTCAAGTCGTCTGTAGCTTGATCTGATTCACGGAAACTAGGTAATTTGGCTTTTGATATTAAACCAGAAGATATAAACGAAAGTATAGACGTATTCATGAAATCATCACCTGACATCACATCGTTCATTATTTTTTGTCCAGCATCTCTATTGGTCATTTTATTTACGCCAATTTCTCCAGCTTGTTGGATATTTTCTTGAACAACTTCTTTACCACCCTCTTCAGCAAACTCTATTAAGTTTCTAGGTGTGTTTTTTATTATATCATCTATAGAAGCTATAAAACCTTTTTCTCCAGTTTTAGTATATTGCTCTATAGCTTTTTTAATTATATTCTTTGAACCAAATATGTTTTCAGCAACCTCTGTTTGCGGGTTAATAATACCAGTAGTACTATACAACACCGCCATTCTTTGAGCAGCTGCCGATGCTAATTTAAAAGCATCTTTATCGTTTATTCCATTATCTCTAGCCGCTTTAAGCGTTTCCTCAAATCCTTGAGAATAACCCATTGCTCCTTGAGCAATCATAGAATAACCTTCAGCTCTTTTTATAGGAACTTTCCTAAGCAGTTGAGATGTGTCATTTAATAATGAAGTAAATTTAGTAGCCTGTTTAGCTCCTACTAAAGCAGTTCTTGTTTCAGTAGCTATAGCACCAAATTCACCAACTCCTTTTGTCAACGCGGCTTGCAGTATCATGTCGGCAACTACACCTGAAGTTTGAACAGCAGCACCTTGAGTACTGAACATCCAATCTGACTGACCATACTTGGCTTTCTCTACTATATTCTCATAAGAATCTTTATCAAGTAGATCTGTTACTCTAATCTTAGAATCTGTATCATATACGTTACCTTTTGAATCTACTATATAGTTGGTTCCATTGTGATTAGCTTGCTTACCAGAAGCATAAGAAACGTCTCTAGTATCAGGTCTAACCAACTTATTCTCTTCGTCAAGCATTCTAACGCCTTCAGCGGTAGCATCCATTCCTAGAGCTTGATAGGCGGATGCACTTATTTGAGCAGTTCTATCTACTATAGCGTTCCAACCTGCTTTACCCATTTTAGCTGGAGTATCCCAAGAAAAGAAGTCTGTACCTCCTTGTTTAGACTCTTGATATATCTTTGCATTTTCTTTATCTCTATCTTTTAACTTCTGGGTTAATATAGGGAAGTTTTTCTCTACATATTTAGATATTCCGTTCTGATCAAAAAGTTCGTTTGTTTTTATTTCTTTTTCTTTTCTGAAACCAGTAGCTATTTCTATATCTTGGTTTAGATCTTGTTTAGTGAAATCCCTACGCTGCATATCTTCCATATACATATTAAGTAATTTCTTCTTAGCTAATTCTTTACCTAGACCAATATCGTATCCACTAAAACCTCTTCCTTCGCCGTCAAATAAACCTTCCTCTTGTTTTTTTAAGAAATCGTTTTTATAACCTTTCTTATTTAAGAAACCTTCGAAATCATCTATATTCACACCAGCTTCTTGTAGCTCTTTAGTAGAGAAGTTTTCTTCAACAAAGTAATCTTCTTGACCTTGGTTTTTAGAAGAGTAATATAAATGTGGAAGTGCAAGTTCAGAGTCAGTGTTTCTTATCTGCTCTTTAGCTTTTAGTATTTTTAATCTATTGAAATCACTTAATTCACCAGTATCAGGATCGTTTTCACCTAATTGTTTTGTTCTAGTAAACTTACTTATTTCTTTGTCTGAAACTATAGTCTTACCACTTAGTTTTGTAGAAATATTACTGCCAGGTATCTTTATTTTACCACTTTCTACTCCTTGTTTTTTATTCCTAGCTCTATTCTGAACTAGATCATATATTTTATTATAGTCATCGATGTATTCAATAGGTGTAGTAGATGGCATCGAAGACGGAGGAGGCAATATACCTCTTCCTTCCATTTTATCTATGTCTTGACTAGTAGGTAGCCTCCATTTTTTCGAAGCCGAAGAACCATCTTCCGAATTGGAATCCGTATTTTTGCCTAGTGCTTGTTTCTTCTTCGACGCTACGCCCGCACTCTTCGCAGCGCCCCATTGCTTTTTTGCTCCGGGGTTTTTTAATATAAAATTAGTCTTCTCAAATTGATTCATAGTTGACATGTCTACTTGTGAACCGTCAGGCAATGTGTATATTTCTTCCATGTTTTATTTTATAAAGATTTAGATGCTCTAGCGGCATAAACTTGTTGTGATTCTCCTTTTCTTATAGGGTTTTTTCTAACCCAGTCCATAAGTTTAGCATCACCTAGAGATTTTTGAAGTATTTTTCTTTCACCAGCATCTGAAGTTTGATCCAAAGCTAGTTTAACTCTACCTTCAGCAGAGTTTAAATCGTATCCTTTTAAAGCTTTGTATGTACCTGCTCCGTCTTCAACAAATATTTGTGCTTTAGGATATATTTTGTCGAATACAGTTTTAGTGTCTTTTCCTTTCTTCTTATATTCTTCTGCTATTGTAGTGCCAGGTTCATAATCGCCTTCTTTATAAGCTCCTTTTAACCAACGAGCATATAGATCTTCTCTAGTCGTAAACTTGTCAGCGGAACCAGAAAGTTTGTTCAAGTTCTCAACCATACCTTGTCTAGTTCTATATTTGACTTGTCCTTCTTGAAGTTTTTCGTTTGGTTTAGGATTATAACCCATTATAATATTGTTATAATACTCTGTCTTATAACTAGTAGGTTCTGGTTTATCGTCACCTGATCCTTTTCCTCTTCCTATTCCCAACTCTGCATTACTAGGTTTATCTTTTAACTTAACATCAAAAGTAGGTTCCCAGTATATTTTTTCACCATTTTTAGTAGTTGTCGTTTCAAAGTCTTTAACCATAGTGTTAAAGGAATTTTCAACAAGCATGTCTGTTAGTATTCTTTTTTGTTCTTCTGGACTTATAGGTCTTCCTTCGGCATCTACTTTAAAATTTTTATCGTAAAAACCAGGTCCTTTTTTAAGAGTATAATCTACCATAGCTCTAAGTCGAGATTGACTATCTGCTCCAATCATACCTGTGGCTGTGACTTCTGCTTTTTTTCTAATAGCATTTTTAGCAGCGTCTACTTGTAATCTCTTTCCATTTGTTATCTGATAAATATCTCTTCCATTCCCACCAGAAGTACCTTTGCTATCAAGATCATAAGTCTCTCTAGTTTCAGTCACATAACCACTATATAACTTTTTAGTTTTAGCGTCCATGATGTCTTCTTTAGCTTGAGTATGGAAAGTGTCTAAACTTTCAACCGGTACAAGCAAACCATTTTCTCCTTCTGCTTCTGATTTATCAAAAGTTTTAGAGTATATTTTAAAGTTTATGTCTCTATTTGTATCAGCATGTTTACCATTAACTGTCAATATTAAACCATCACCATCTTCATCTTTTTCTACGTTTATTTTTGGATCAATATACTTAGCGTTCATACCTCCAAGTATCTCAATACCTGCTGTATTGTCTAATATCTCTTCATCAGTAGAACCATTAACAAAATGTCCTCCAACTTCACCTACTTTTATACCTTTGGTATTTAATCTCCATGTAGCAGTTTGACCAGCTATAGATTTAGCAAAATTAGCAGAGCCGTCTAAAAGTACGTTTGCGTTCCTAATTGTTTTTAAATATTCCTGTCTTTTATTAGGATCAGTTTCATTTAACAATAGTATTCTAGCATCAGCTGCATTTTTTATCTCATTCTGCATTATAGAATAAACCTGTTTGTCTACACCTTCGTCTGTATGTGCCTGTTTTGTTTTCCAATCAGATAATTTCTCACTATAGTATAGATCAGTCTCGTTCTTTCTATCTTGTAATTTTTGTAGAGTTAGTTTATTCTCTTTTTCTTCTTGGCGTTTTCTTTCTCCTTTTTCTATTAAAGCTTTTGATATAGAACTAGCAGCATCTACTATAGCGGAAGAGATCATTTCACTGCCTCTTCCTGGTTGAATTATAGGCGGATTTTCATAATATCCCATTTATATTTTTTTTTAATTGTTTATAAAATACTAACCAGCTGAAGCAAGTCCACCAGCTATACTACCAACAGCACTAATACCAGCTCCAATAGCTGCTCCTTGAGCTTGCTTTGCTGCTGCTTGATTAGCACTGGCCTGTGCTTGCTGTCCAGATAATCTATTTAATTGAGATATATCTCTAGATTCTTGTTCTCCATATTTAAACTTAGTAGCTTCAACATCTGCCAACTGCATTCTTTGTCCTTCGCTGAACTGAACACCTTGTATTCTTTGAGCTTCTTCCATTTTCATTTTCTGCATGTCAGCTTGACCTTGAGCTTTTAATTTCTCATTAGCAGCTTCTTGCTGTTCGATACTAGCAGAAACACCTCTTTTACTTTGTAAAGCGGCTTGTGCTAAAGCTGTTGCTCCACCAGCGCCTGCTCCTGTTGATCTTAATGTATCCAAAGTGTTTGCTAATGATATATCAGCTTCCTCAGCCTGCATTTCTGCTGCTTGAGTAGCTACACCTAAATTAGCAAATGGATTACTAACCATTCCACTAAGGTCTTTAGCAATACCACTTAAGTCTTTTATGTTAGCATACGGGTTTGGTATAGCCTGTCTATTTCTTTCTATAGTTGCTATTTCAGCAGCTTTTCTATCTGCTTCATTCTTATATCCTTTTGCCGCTTGCTTAGCTTGATTGGCTTGGACCAAAGATCCTCCAATCGCTAAAGCTCCACCGACTATTGCTGATGCTACTGCCATATTACGCTATTTTTTTTGAAATTTCATACGATGGTTTTTCATCTACCGTATATCCTAATTCTTTATGTATGTTTAATAATCCTTTATTTCTACCGACGCTTAGTATTATTTTATAACCTGTCGACAAAGCTACGTCTTCTAAACCTTGAACAACCATCTTTAAAGCATCGACTCTATCGGTTTCTCTATATTCTGGATCAGAAATTATCCATTCTGTCCAAGCAACCTTAGCGTTTGTAAGGTACAGAAATCCAGACGCTATAGGTTTATCGCCTTTTTCTATTATCAATCCACCTAGACCATCTAATGGCATCAGATCTTTACTCATCTCAGGCCAACCCCATGCTTTCCACCAAGATTGTAACGTTTCCCAGTCTGATTCTTGTAATGCTCTTAATTTTAATTCCATTTAATTTAATTTTAATATACTGAAAAGTCATAATTTGACGATGCTGAAAATAATTCTTTAGCTCCTCCAACGTCTGTTGCGTTATCTAAAGACATATCTACAATCGCAAAATAACCTTTAATTCCTGATATTTCATTACCAAAAGATATTTCTTCTGGATTAGGTTGACTCTTGTTCATAATAACAGCCATGTATTTGTTTTCTTTTCTATCAAAACCAGCTCTGTTAATTGGAGGATATAATGTTGTACTTGGATATGAATTACCATAGTCATCATAAGCTCCAGTCATGTAACTAAATACAGCCGGATCACCAACTCCATTAAGAACTCCAACTATATCTTGTGTAGTTATATAGTTTGAATTAAACAAGTCGGGACCAGTAAAGTCTGATTTAACAGAAACAACTTGCCAACCATTTGCTCCTTCGTAATTAATAGTCTTAAATATCTTAACATTACTAGGCGCTTCGTTAAATACAAATCTTATAGCTGAAGTATATTGTACTCCATAGAAATTACCACGAGTATTAGCCGTTTGATTATAATGTAACCATAATCTTCCATTTTTCAAAGTATAGAAGTTGTTTTTCAAACTTACTATCTGAGAAGGTATATATGAGTAAAAACTAGACCAACCGTTAGCTTCTTCGCTAAATGCTAATGTATTTTCTCTCTTATTTGGATCTGTAGTACCAGCTGGTGTCTGTGTCGATAATACGTACTGTTTATTATGCGTATCCCATCCACCAATAACAACACCATTTGCATTAGGTAAGTTTATGTTTGAAAACTCATCTCTAAAATAATCAGTCATACCGTATTGAGATATTTCTGTTATTCCGTCTTGAGATAATCTTAGTACTGCATTTCTGTTTCTATCTGTAAAGTATTTTCTATATCCGTATACCGCGAAACTTCCAGGGTCTTTACTTATTCCGTAAACACCAGCGTATGCTTGAGTTTGTCCAATAACTACACTTGATGAAGTTACTGTTCCAGCTCCTTCAGCTGAGTATATAGCGTCTTTATCTATTAAGGCTCTACTTACTTTGTTTTCTTGGAATATGATAAGGTTTGTATCTTCTGCGTAAAGTTTTTGAATAGAACCATTAGATGGGTCTAATCCTTTTGTTATCTCTTCACCAGAAGGAAATTGATTTGTATTGTTTATACCGGTTCTAGAATTAAATATACCAGAATATATTAATGAACTAGATCTAGTAGAAGCAGTGGTATTAACATCGACTATGTAAGCTTTAACACCAAAGTCAACAGTTAAGTTATTATAACCACCTCTTATTCTAGCTTCTTCTATAAACCATTCTTTTGTTCTATCTGGTACAACGTTGGCTATTGGATAACCAGCATTTACTGAACCAGTACTAGTTTGAGCTGTTGTAGGTATACCGAAGGATCCACCCCAAACAGGGGTGTTTCCACCAGCAAATACTTTTTTCAATATAAATGTATTGAAATATTTAACTTCTATTGCTGCAGCCATATTATTATTATCACTTATTTATAATTATGTTTACTAATGTATTATCTATTGTTGAACATAAGATATACCTCCATTACCGTAGTAGTAAGGACTTCCGTCTATTATTTTGGTCTTAACAACGTTTATTGTATAATTGTAAGTACCAGGTGTTAAAGTAAAAGGAAGTGATTCATCTAAACCAACTAACGATTGATCAGCATAATATTCTGTTGGACTACCTATCGTGATAGTAGATTGAATTCTAAGTCCTCCAGCATATACATCAGCAAAAGATTTAAACGTTGTTGAATTTCCTGCTATTCTAACAGTTCCTGAAGTAGAGTTAGTTCCAATTCCACTAGGCCATTCGTACCAACTAGACCAGAAAACTCCAACGCTTATAGGATAAACTACAGATATTGTAACAGTATCAAAAGCACCTGACGCTTCTGTCATTTTAACTATTAAGTCGTATTGGCCTTCCGCTGTTCCTGCTGGATTTTTCAATACACCAGAACTATCTATAGTAAATACAGAAGTAGCCGTTCCATCTCCTTTAGTAACAGACCATGTTAAATCTGAAGTACTATTACCACCAGCTACATTTGATCCATTAACACCGTTAAAGTCATAAACAGTAACATCACCTAGATTTTTATTTATTGGCGCTGTTGGTTTATTTGTTATAGTAGGAAGCACGTTTGACAATGAACCTTCTCTAATAAATGACTGTGATGTTGGTGGAGATCCAATGGTTGCCACTATTGCAAAGTTGTATGATTGAGCAGTAGAAGCGTTGTATCCATAGTAAAAATATTTACCAGGCGCTGTTTTAACTCTATAACCATTTGTTGTAGGTATATTTTCAATAACAAACTTATCTGTTACGTTAGTTCCAGTATCCGTATATACCGCTTGTATAACTACATTTGTTGGCGTTACTTCGTTTCCTATAATATCTCTAAATATAAGAGGCGTAGGCGTTACCACTGTTCCAGGTCCATTAGCTTCTGAAAGAACAAAAGCCCAACCTTCCATAGCCGTTATGCTAGAACCTCCTCCACTATCTATCTTTTGATTAAGTTCCATTATAGTACCAGTTGTCGATGTCTCCCAATATATGTCTAATCTAGATTCTGTTGGTTGAGTTTCGTATACCGCTAGATTAATAACATCGTTAGTAGTAGTAACTACACCCAAAGTTTGAGGTGTTGATATTCTAGCAATTAATGGATCTGAATCGATTTGATAAAAGTTTTCAAATCCAGTTGGCACTGTTCCTGGGGTTGGCACTACTCCATCTATAAAGAATAATGAGTTGTTTGTTGCTATTGTACTAACAAAAGCATATTTATTACCAGGAAAGAATTGTTGGTTATTATAAGGTTGAACATTGTTGTTAACTCTTGGGAATAAAATAACACTACTTCTAAATTGTTTTTGACTAGGTCCAACTTCACTTAAGTCTCTAGGTACTTTATTAATATTATCATTAAGCAATACTGCGTGAGACGTTTTACCTATTTCTAACGTTGCGCTATCTGGATAAGCAGCCATAACTCCAGGAAGATATACATTGTAGTAATCTTGTTCTGTTTGTTTTACAACTACTTTGTAAGAATACCAACCAAGTGGATTATAACTTGAACTAGTATTATCCCCGTTATATATACCAGGCCATCCGCTGTTTATATCAGGTGATGAAGGAGATATTGTTTCGTTAAACAAAATCTTCAATGAATTTCCAGCCCAGTTATATGGTGTTATTTCGTTCTCACCAGTGTAAGGTAAATAAAGAGACGATGCTCCAAAAGTACCAGATGCGTCAGCTGTAGTTTTATCAGATAATATAACTCCAGATTCTCTACCAAATCTATCTGCCAATATTATACCTACTTGATAGTTTCTGTTTTCTTTAACTGAATGGTTAGGGTATTCTATTCTACTAGTACCTTCTCCATCATCAAAACCAAAAGGTAGTTTTTCACCCGCTCCAACATTATAGTCTAAATACTTTGGGTATGTAAATTTATCTTGGTAGTTACCATAAACAACTCTATTTCCAACTATCTCTTGACTAAGAGCTTTAACTGGAACTATATCGTTAACTCTAGTAACGTCTCTACTAGGTAGAGTTTTAAAAGGTTTCTTTGATTGATAATTATAACTGTATACTCTATCAGTTGTATTCCAAAAATAAGTACTAGGTTTTGAAACATCAGGAAGTGTTGGTATATAATCAACAACTGTAACCGCTAAATCTTGAGATTCTTTGTATAATATTTCTATTTCTACTATTTTATATGTAGAATATAATTCATTAGCTTTACATGGAAAGTATACCGCTGGACTTCCTGTCGGTTTAGGTTCGTTAGGTAGTGGTATTTGTAAGTATATGTTGTTTACTTTGTTTTGCATGAAACTAACAATAGTACTTCTGTAAGCACTCTCCTCGTCGTCAAAAGTCGGAGAAGTTGCACTATACATAAAAAACCCATCTTGCTTTGGTATGTATGCTATTTGAGTAAACGGAGCCATTATAGAATATTCTCCATCTTCAAATTTATATCTATAACTAAACCTAACGTACCTTCCTTCCAAATAAGCAGGATCACCAGGCCAAGTGCCATCGTAATAAGGATTAGTAGTAGTTCCGTTTGGTAATTTAGGACTCACTACGTCGTACATAGAAGTTTCGTAACTTCCAGTTGGTCCAACAGTACTCTCTCTGAATAACTCAGGAGCTTCCATTGGATTTAGTTTAGCTACTGATATTTGCTCTTCTAAAGTATAGTGTGTTGGTGTATCTAACGCTTGTGGATTAGCTTTTTGTACGTTTATTTTTCTTGGTTGGTTTCTATTGTCTGTCCAGAATAATAAGTTCTCAACTATATTGATACCATATATTGGTGATTGAGTTGAAAAGTTTAAGAAAGCACCAGTTACTAATTTAACTGAAGTGTTTTGCTTAGTGTTATATACGTATATGTAATTACTAGCAGATGTACTATAACTTGTTCCAGTGTAGTTTGTGAAAAACAAATACATACTGTCGCTTGAGTCATCAGCAAGTACTCCAATACATTCAAGATCAGAAACACCTGTGAGTGCTCTAAAATCTCCATTTATTGCTAAACTATTACCTAGTATGTTTTGTAACGTACCCACGTCAGAGTTTTCAGATCTGTTGACTTCTAGATTTAAAGCGTAACGATATTCGTTGTTAGGCATTAATCTATCATCAATGTCTTGGTTCATTTTAGAACTAAGAAAATTATTTTTAATTTCAGCCATGTAACTAGTGTTTAATCCATTTAGATTGACCTCTAAGGACTTGTGTTATTTCTTCTAATTTAATATTAGATAATCTTATTTTAGCATTTCTTAATTTAGCGTTCTTTTCTTGTTTAAGACGTTGAACTAAATATTCTGGTTGATTTGCTCTGTTTGATATTATAGCATGTAATATATGTGCATACATAGCTTCTTCAGCCATCTTAGGAACTCTAGAGTCCATTTCATAAGCTAAACCATCAGAAATATACTCTAATACTATAAGTTTGTGAACAAGATCACTACTGAAAGATATTTTACCTTCACGATCATTTATGGTAAAATAACCATTAACATTAGCAAACTGAGGATCCATTCCATACTGTCTGCCATAATAATAACTTTGAACCCAAACATCTCCATCACGCCAATCACCTACAAAAGCTGATGAATCGTAAGAATTATAACCTGAGTTATGTTCTTTCCATCTTTCTTCAGTTATAGAATCACCATCTACATTTGAACCAAAGTCATCTTGTACTGGTACACCGTTGTCGTCTTGTATTGGAGTTTCAGAAGGATCTATAGTAAGGTTATTAGTTGGGTATATAATATGTTTAACACCATGCCAGTCTATCCAAGATAAACGAACATAGTTAACATAGTCTTGTGGTAAAACAATACTCAAATTATGAGGTATCGTTAACTCTTGTGATTTAATGCTTTTTAATACATCGTAACTAAACTCTTGTAAACTACGTTTGGCGTGAAATATAACGTCTGTCTTTTTAACAGAACTTATAAGTTTACCATTTCCAACGTAAGCTATCATAAAGTTGTTTACTACATCTTCTAATGTAATGTAAGAGTATGATCCGTAGTTATCTTCGACGATGTTACCGTAAGCATAACTACCTGGTACAGATGGATTACCGTAGTTACCACCTGTTAATATTTTTAATTGAACAACTATATAAGTATTAGCCGGCAATGTTGCTGTAGTTGTTATTGTATTACCAACAACACCATAAGCGGAAGTATACTCTGTCCACGAGTTAGCGTAACCTGTTGGACTAGTATATATTTTAAAGTTGTTTGATCCGTATCCAATAGAACTTGGATTGTATCCACCAAAAACTAAATTAGTATCAAATGTTGTTGTAAATGAAGTTTGAGTTCCATTAGCTATAAAACCTTGGGCTCCTTCGTAGTATTGTCTGTTTGTTTCGGTTATCAAACCATCGTTAGGCGTAGGCATAATCTATTTAGCTTTTAGAGTTTATATCTTCTAATTGTGATTGTTGAGCTGCTGCTTGAACAATTTGAGGATCTTTTATAATTATACCAGCATACATCAATATCTTTATTATTATTCTTGTTTGCTCAGATTCGTGCAATTCAAAATTTCTAGAACCGGTGTCAGGAGTACCTGGAGTAAAAGGACTAGGATTATATATGTATTGACCTCTAGAACCAACGGTAAAACCCCAAACAGGATCTAATGGTTTTCTAATATAGTTTGCTGTTATGTTCGTAGTTATAGAACTTGGAGCTACTATTATTCTATTAGACTCTCTTAAGAATGTTGGATTTTTTAATGTCGATGCTGTTAATCTTGAATTTTGTATATAATAGAATTCTGATCTCTGTAGTTCTTCTAAAGGACCTATACTAGTGTTATATACATTTTTATAGACTAGAGAACCTAATCTATATGGAGAACATATTGTTCCATAAGAATCTACTAGTGGTAATGAAAAATACCCACCAGCACTATTAGTGGTGTATGTGCAAACACCTGTGGTTTCAAATATAGACATTTTCTCTTCAATATTTGCTACTCTATCTGAATAGTCCTGGTCGCTTTGAGGGACACGGAGTTGTTGATTTAAGTCGTCAAAGTATTGTTCGAATATTTCAAGTTGAACTTGAGTTGCTGTTTTATTGAATTCTTGAGGAGTCATGTACCCACGTTGCTCCTTGTTTAATATCAACAAAACTGTTTTATAAACTATGTCTACGTTTACTGCCATTTGTTATATTTATTATAATATTAAAGCGGTAACTGTGAGCTACCGCTTATATATTAGTATTACACGTTATTTAAGTTTTTTCTCTATAGATCTAAAGACTTGAATGCCCTCGTCTGTCTTAAAGAAAGCTGCCATAGCTGAGTATGGATTTTCATCAAATGGAACGGTCATTAATTTTCTATTGTTCTCTGCCCAATAAAAAGTTCTTTGATCTTGCGATAAAGTTATAATGCTAGCTTCTGCAGCTCTAATAGCTAAGTTTCTAAGCTGTACATTTTCATCGTTAGCAAGTTCTACGAATAAAGAAGGATTTCTCTTAGCGAATAATAGCAAATCTCTTTTTATTTCCTTAGAACTCATCTTATTGACTCTAGAACCAACTTCAACACGTACTATTGCTTCAGCTTCATCTATATCCATTTCAAAAGCCATTCTCATAGCATCAACCTCTAATTCCAACCAATCTAAATCATCTTCTGCTTCAGCTGTTGGATCAAACTCCGTATACTTGATACCAAGTCCTGGGTGATATATAGAAAGTAATTTTTGTAAATTCTGTTTTTCTTTTGGAACGTTTAATACACCGTTCTCAAATAGAATATGTCCCAACGTTACTTGTCCTTTTTGTTGACTTACTAACGGTGAGTTTTGATTTGTAGCATATCGTAATTCTTCTTGTTGTCCTGTTGCTTTGTCAAACCAAATCAAAGGGTATCTAGAAGTATGTTTACCATGAAGTGTATACGTAAGTGGAGAATGACTGTCTGATAAAATATATGTTCTATCTTTAATTTCCCAACTTGGTTTAACTTCTTTGGATGCTTGTTCTTTTTTAGTGGTAACTACAACTTCGTCGTTAACTTCTATTTCATTAACCATATCAACTTCTTCTGTTGTGTTCTCTACTTTAGCACTCACTGGTGCATTTACTTTTTTTGCAATTGCCATAATATAATATAATTTAATAAATTTTTAAAAAAGGTAATAATTACCCCCGTAGTTTCAACGAGGGTAATATCACCAAGGGATTATACAGAAGCTGTAAACAATACGAAGTTGTTTGCACCTTGAGTAACTAAACATCTTTCAGACAAGAAGTGTACCTCCATTGCATCAAGATCAGAAGTGTAAGCACCTCCAACAGATCCAGTGATCCAGTTTTTCATACGTCTGTCATCAGCTTGGTTAGCTCTATAACGAACGTGTAAGAATGGACGACGAATGTTAGTTCCTAATTGTTGATCGTATACTGTAGATGTACCAGCTGGGATAAGAATACCGTCGATAGCAGTATTAGCCATACCTCCACGAGTAGATGCATCGTTCAAGTATTTCCAGTCAGTTTTGTAGAAATCGTAAGATCCACGACGGAAACCAGAGAAACCTAAGTTTAATGCCATTTGCTCAGAATTTTCGAACAATCCGTAAGCAACACCACCTGCAGCACCTGCAGATAAACCTGCCAACATATCATCAAAGTCAAGAGAAGTAGCACGGTTCAAGAAGAACATGTTTTCTTCAATAGCTCCTTGAGTATCTAAGTTTTTCAAGATTGAATCAAAATCAGCTAATCCAGAAGAAGCAGTGAAGTTGTTTACAACATTACCTCTGCTTTTAACAGCAGCGAATAAACCTTCAGTACCTTTCAATCCATTTCCTGATCCTAAAGTAGAACCTCCAGAAACTAATTCACCTTCAATAACTGACATTTCCAAGTAATCCTCGAAACGTAATCTTGTTTCAGCTTCAGCTTTCAAGTACCACAAGAATCCTCCTGTTCCGTCCTCTGTAGCAACTTCAACCCATCCAATTTGTGCAGTATCAGAACCGTTGATAGCATATTTAGATTTGATGATAATTGGAGAGTTAGAGAACTGAGTGAAAGAAGGAGTAACAGAGTTTAAAGAAGCATCTGTAGTTCCTTTTTTGAATTCAGAACCGTAAACGAAGATTTTAAGGTTTGTAGCAGAAGCGAAGTTAACAACGTTTCCAGCACCTGTAGTTAAATCTAACTGAGTGTAAGGTTTAACTGTAACTGTAGCTAAGCTAGAAGTTGTGCTAGAAGCTGTAACATAAACTTTAAGTTCTTTACCTGTTGATGGGCTCATAACTACTAAAGTTTGTCCTACTGAGATAACATTTTCTACAAAGTTAGATCCTGTTCCACCAACTGCAAAAGTTAAAGTTGTAGCAGAAGCACAAGATACATCTTTGTAAGCGATGTGTAATCTGTTTTGTTCAGACCAAACTACCTGGTCAGAAGACATTGGCATCTCTGCCCCTACCATACGTAAGAATCCAGATAAAGTTCTGTTTCCGTAACGCTCTACTTCAGCTTCGTAGATTTCTGGTAAATATTGCTGTGCGAAGTCGTTTCCACTACCATCTGTAAAGTTTAAGTAGTTTGTTTCTAGCGCTTGTTGTTTTTGAGACGGTTTAATAGAACCGTACACTGGGCTAATTGCTGCCATAATGTTTAATGTTTAATTTTTAAAATTTTTTTGTTTGTATTCTTAATTTAGAAGAATCAAAACCACTAATAGATTTAACCTTTAAACCGTTAACAAATACTTCACCAGATGTTTTTCTTGGTTGACTCATTGATGGGTTTTTAGAGTTATTCATAACTTCTTTTATTGCATCTGCTTTTCCTTGTTCGTAAAAGTGTTGTGCAATTTTATCGGAGTTCATAGCGGTGTACAAAGCCTTATGGTAACCTCCAGTATCATTAATATTTCCGTCTTTATCAAGGAACTTCCCTATAAAGTTATTAATGTCTGATTGTTTCTCTGCCACTTGTTCATTATTTTGAACACTATATCTAAATCTTTTATCACCAACATTGTATTCAAAACCTTTGAAATCGCTAGTAAATAAATTCTTAGTGTCCCTTTTAAATCTCTCGTGACGTAGTTTAGACTCGTCTTCACTCTTCTTATATCGGTTGAAAAAATCAAAAGCCTCTTGTTGTTCTTTGGTAACGCCCGGTCTCAACTTGATCTCGTCGTAATATTTACCTTTTATTGACTCTAAGTGGTTTTTAGCTTTCGCAACTTCTTCTTTAAATGCGAGTTTCTTTTTTCTAATATCTCGCTCTTCTTCTAGATCTTCATCATATTCGAAACTGTCTTCTAGTAAGAATTCAATCTCTTCTCTATCTAAATGAGGTTTAGTTCTAGAATAATATTCTCTTAACAACGTTTTTTCATCAACACTAGAGTAGTCAGTATTTAATCTGACGTAGTCTTCTACAGTTCCACCAGTCTCTTCCATGAAAGTAACTAACTTTTCTATGTTTTCTGGTAATGGTTTACCTGTGTTGATGTTTTCATTAACATGCTTTTCTAACTCTACTTCAGCAGCAACTACCCTTGCTTCTTGCTCGTCTGTGATTTCTTCAATAACATTCTTAGTGGTCCCTTCGTCTCCTTGTTCCACTTCTTGCAATCCCAGTTCGGGTTGTTCTGCGCGTAGCACGCTTTCTGTTGAGCTTTGTTCTTGAACGGCATCTTCTTTAGTTTCTAAACTTGGAATAACTACTTTGGTAACTTCTTGTTCTACTGCTGGAGCGGAAAGATCTACTTTAGTAACATCTTCTTGTTTCGTTAAGTTTCTAGGTTTTTTTGGTTTGCTCATTTTGAACTCACCTTCTTGTTTTACAATTTCTGACATAATATAATATAATTAAATAGTTTGTTTTAATCTTACATACCTAAATCTTCTAAACCAGTAAACTGTGCTGATTCAAAACTTTGAGGTAGTGCGTTTGTTTTTCTCTGATTAACAAGTTCAGATTGTTGTGTAGCTTGTATTCTAGTTCTTTCGTCCTTTCTATCTTCAGCTAACTGTAAATTCTGACTGTCTACTTGAGACTTAAGTTGAGCAAGTTGCATGTTGTATTGGAATTCTTGTTCCAGTATTTGTTGTTTCAATTGCATTTCGGTTTGTAATTTCTCCATCGCAAATTGAGACTTAGCTCTTTCTATATTTATAGTCTCTTGAGTTAGAGCTTGTTGCTTTTGAACTTCAAATAAAGCAGTTTGTTGTGCTGTTTGTTGGTTAGCTTGCGCTTGTGCTTGTATGTTAGCCATTTGAGCTTGTTGAGCAGCTTTCTGCTTTTTACTCTTTCTAAGCTTAAGCATTTGATTAGCTAACTTAAGATTTTTGATCTGTCTAATATCAATAGCATCATCTAGATCGATCATCTGAGCTTGTAAAGCAACTTGTATGTTTTGTTCCAACATTGCTTTTTCTTCTTCATCTGGTTCTAACTCTAAGTATATACCAAAATCATGTAAGTTTAAATTCTTTATCTCTCTTAAAGTAGCTACGTTATAAGTTGTTATACTTTGTTCTAAAACTTTAGCAGTTAAAGGAAAGTCTAAACAATCGGCTATTCTTAACGAGATGTTCTCACATGTTCTAAGAGTAATAAATAAACTAGACTGTTGTATGTGCTTAGTCGCGGTGTTTGATGCGTTAGCGGCCATTTTCTGTAATCCTACTAATGTATCTCTCTCTGGAGCACTACCGTCTCTAGCCTCGTTAAGACCAGTTACGTCTCTTATCATTTGTAAGTAATACTGATAAGTCTGTATTAAAGATTGTATCTTAGAAAGTCCAGAAGAACTAGTTAATTCCTGTATTGGAACTCTACCAGCATTCATACCTCCTTCTTGTGTTAAAGATCTACCTATAATACTACCAGTTTGGAAGTACATGTTTAATGCTTCTGCTGGATTGTAGTTTGTTCCATTACCAAGATCTATCTCAGATAAACCATCAATATCTAAGAATACACCATCAGGTATTATCTTAGACATTACTTGTTGCAATTTAAGGTGAGTTAACTGAATCATATCAGCAAACCCTGTAATTCTATTAACTATAGAATCAATTCTTCCTTTATACATTCTAGGAGCAGAGATAACATAGTTCATCTCAACCTTAGTTGTGTCAGCGAAAGGTCTAGTCATATTCTCAGACAACTTCCATTCTAACATCGTATCAGTTCCTAGTATCTTCGCTCCAGTATATAAAACCTCTATAGTTCTAGATACTCTTTCAAAGTTATCATTTTCTGGTGGATTAAAATCGTCTGTCTTTTCTATTGCTTTTTCAAGACCATTTTCTCCGTATTTTATTTTAAACACTTGGTTCATATAAGTCTTATATTCAAAATATAACACTTGAACAGTGTTTTCATCGTAGTTACCCCATCCTGTAATATATTGTCTATTACCAGGCATTTGTTGTATCTTATATAATTCCTCTTCACTTATATGAGGAAATTGTTTCTTTAATTCAGGTATAGTTACAGGTTTAGCTTCTCCAACATAATATATGTCTTCAAAGTTAGGATCTTCTGTATAAGAGTATACAAGATAAGCAGGATCTACATAATCAGTTCTAATACCTTCGCTTACATTAAAACTAGTTTTAGCGCAAGCAATACCTAATACCGTTAAGTCGTAGTTTATTCTTCTGCGTATTAAATCCCATTTATTAGCAGCTAATACATTAGTTATAGCTTCTTCCTCTGCGATCTCTACAGATTGCTTGTAAGAAAGTTGCATGTGTAAATCTAACTCTTCCTTGTTCTCTGGTAATTCGTCTTGTGGAAGTGGTGATGCAGAAAAGTCTTGACCAGTTATACTATTTGCTTTGTTAATCAAATCTTGAGAATACATGTCTCTAAGTATCGATTGAGCGTATGCTGTTCTAGCTTGTAACGACTCTTGATCTTGAGCGTATGCTTTTATATCGTAAGTCTTTTGTGACATACCATTAACAACAATATCAACAAACTTCGATACAACTGGAACTGGTTTCCAATCTAAATTCAAATATGAAATATCACCATTAGTAGCCATTTCATCTTTATATTTCTGCACAGCTTGTTCTCCTCTAGCGTATAACCTCAATTGATGAAAGTTATTCCAGTTAGACACGTATCTGTTCTGCGTGCTTCTACCTTGCTCAAACCACTCCTGTTCTATAGCACGAGATACCTGTAAACCGTATTCTTCAGAGGCTTTCACTGAGTCTGGTACTACCTGACTTGGAAATGCGCTATTTGTATTTGTGTATATATTCATTTAGTGTATTTTTGATAAAGAACCTGTATTGTCGTATTTTTTTATTCCTAAATTATATGTTTGTCTTATTATAGGTGCTGATGGAGCATATCTATGTTTGTTGCAAGCCATTATAGCTAAACCAGAACTAATAGAAGCATCATACTTAGTTCTATCATTTATATTAAATCTAGCCCAGTCATTAAGCGTTCTATTAAAGTACATATCACCATAACCATCTTCTTTTAATCCGATGTGTTCTTCTACGTAAGATTCTATAGCCGAAGCGTGTGCTTGTTTTATATCTTCACTAGAGTTAGGTATTCCACCAATCTCTCTTTCAGTTATAGACAACTTGTTCCAAACTTTATCTGGTCTGTTCATAGAAAAACCTCTGTAACCTCTTCTTTTAAAATGAAATAGTAATCTAGGTTTGTTATTCTCAGCGAGTATTGGCATACCATAAAATATGCAAGCCATTAAAACATCTTCAAAGAATATCTCTGCTGTCTGTGGTCTTGCAATATATTCTAAAAAGAAATGATTAGGTGGTACATCTTCCATAGAAAACTTAGTAAGTCCACTTAATGCTCCGTTAGATCCTTTACCATCTACTGTTCCAGATATATCATAAGGGTCACATCCAAAAGCACCTAAGTGTTCATTTCCAGGATATTTTATACCATTTAAAACTGTAATTTTATTTTGTAGATGAACAGGTGGAATCCATGATATTAAAAACCTACCATCTTTGTTTGGGTAGAAAACAACCTTAGTATCTTGTATTCCGTTCTCCCATTGAAAACTACCGCGAGTTAATACGTTTGTATTTCTCAAGTCTTCGTTATAATCTATTTGTTCGTATATTCTAGTAAGATTAAATAGAGATTGTTTTGTCTCATCTCTAAAAGCGTGTTGCTCTGTTCTTGGAAACTGTCTGTAGTATTCGTTTAAACCATCTTGATCAGATTTTAAACCATCTACTTCATTCTGCCAATGTTCTATTACACCATACTCTATTAAGTTACCATCAACTCCTTTCACTGGTTTTGAAGGTGTATCAAAAACTGGAACACCATACATATCTATAAAACCTTCGTACGACCATTCCATTGGTATAAACAAACTATAAAGACCAGAACTAGTCTGACCATTTTTGTTTCTTTTAGTTACATCGGAATTGTAGTATAATGTTTTAAAGTTTTCACCACCTTTATCTAAAGCATTAGATGTTGAACCCATCATACACTTACCAATAACTCTACTACCTAATCTTAATGTAGTTTTTGTTACCCTCCAGTTATTTAAAATATTATCTGGTTTTTCCCATTTACCACTTTCATCATGTACTAATAGTTTTAATTTTTCACCATCATAACTATTGTCTCCAGTGTTCTTCCAGTCAATCGTTGTATCCAAACCGTCCATTTCTTCTACACTCTCGTGAGAATCTAATTTTCTTCTTGTTAATTTAGACGCTGGTATTCTGTAAGCTAACTCTGTCTTTGGTCTATCCATACCGTCTTGTATGGGTTTAAAAAAGAAAGGATAGTTTATGGAAATAGGAACAACTTTATCGGTAAACATCTTTTTAGCATCCGCTCCAGATTTTGATAGTATACCAAACCTAGAGTCACTTGAAATGGTAGCTAAGTTAACTAATTCGGCAGACGACATAAAAGAAAATCCAGAACGTCTATTCTTTAAATAGCACATTCCATAACATCTTGAGTCTGCCTTGCAAGCTTCCCAGAATATGAAGAATAATCTGTTTGATTCCCTGAAATCAGGTGCACCAATATCGATCTTGCTCCATTGTAGGTACATATAATGCGTACCTGTTATGTAAGTTGGTTTACCATTGTTGTAAAAGAATAAACCCTCTTCTCTATATTTAAACTCGTTATCTATGTAATCATACCATCTGTCCTTAAAAGAATCAGGTTGTTTATTCCAATCAAACGTGCTTTTTATTTTTCCTATTTCTTTAGGGAAATCCATTTGTTCCCAGTATTGCTCTTCTTTTTTAGAAGATCTAGAGTATGCATCTTCAGCTAGTGGTAGTGCTATTTTTAAATTCTGGATTTCAATGATCTCACCAATCTTTCCAGTTTTGCTAATAACAACCACATCATGGTCCTTATTATACCCATATTCCCACTTTTTTAAGCGATTATTCTGTTTTATAACACTAGACTTTATATAGTCTGGCGTCATCTTGTATAGAGTTTGCTCGTACATTATTTAGATCTCCCTTCTGCAAACCCTTTAAAAACCTTAGTTTCAGTTTCTTTTTCTCCTTCAACTAACATTTTCTCTTCTTCTTCTATTCTACTTAATATTTCAAAAGCGTCAAATATGGCTAATTTTTTTGTAGCCGCTGCGTTTTTTAACTTATCAGCAGATAAATCGTCATCTCCATTGTTCAATATAGCTTCTTCTGCAACCTTAATTAGTTCAAGAACTGCTACGTGCCCAGCTTGGATTATATTCTGTTTCGTCTCCTTTACGTTCATATTTAATTACAATATCATTAGATTTCATACAGTAGAGTCTTTGATTATCTATGATAAAGTCAAATTCTCCGTCAGGGGTATAACCTACTAGGTCTCCCTCGTTTATTTTAAGCGCTTCTAAAGAACTATTACCATACTTTAGTATACCAATAAGCTTTTGCTCTTTATCTAGTCTTAAATCATCATTATTTTTTAGTGGTTTGATAAAACATCTATCACCAAAAGTCTTCCAATCTCCTTCATTTTTATATAAGTAAATTTGATCTATATCACAAAAATACATGTCATCCATGAAATAGGATCTACTGTTCTTTTTATCACCTCTAATGTCATAGAATACTCTAAAAACATTATGGTGTATTACAACTATATCACCTACTTTTATCTTTGTCGAATAAGCTAGCGGCGTAGATACTACAACCGCTAAATTATTCACAGATTTAAAACTTTCTATCTTTGTATTAAGTATAAGTTCTTTTCCTTCTACTTTAATTTTGTTATCGTATCTTTCACCTAACGGTTTTACGATAAAATTAAATACACTTTTCATTAGTATTCTAAATCGTATTCTACAGATATAGCCATGTTAGCGTTAAACTTCTTCCACGGCATAACTTCATCTCCTTTTTTTATATAAATGTTATAAGAAGAGTCACTACTGTCTGCTTTTATATAAGCAATTTCGTGACCACCGTACACTTGCTGACCAATTGAATAATGCATAGCTTCATTCTTATAATCAGTTCCTATACTTATCTTTCTAATAACAGCATCCATAATTATGCTTCTTCTTGCTTAACTTCTAATTCAGCTTCAGTATAAGAACCGTCCTCTAAGTTAATGTTAATAGATCCGTACTGTGCTTGTAACTCAGATTTAAAACCTTCGATGTCTTTATTAACATCTGCTAATTGGTGTAATAATCCGTGTTTCTGTGATTCTAACACTCCTACGTTAACTAAAATCTGATTAAGTTCTCTTTGATTTTTAACAAGAGTTTCTAATTGTTCCGCTGTAATCTTTTTTGTTTCTGCCATTTTCTTTAATTTCATTTGATTGTTTTTTATTTTTTAAATATTTTGTTATAGATACCGTTTTTTCTTCTAACAATACCTCCTTTTCTAATAGGAAATTCTATAACAACATCTCCTTCGAACGAATATTCGTTTTCAGGTTCCATTAACTTAGAATTACCTTTATTATCAATACCTAATACAGGGAAATCTACATTTTTCATTGTGATCTCCCCGCTAGGTATTACATTATAAGGTCTATCTTTGTCAGGACTATTCTTTTTGTAACCTGTTGTAGATAGATTTTTCATTGTACTATAGGTTTACAACTTTACGTTTAGGTCTTTTATCATTAACACTTTTCATTTCAACTTTGTCATACTTATACTCAGAAGCTGATTGTTGTTGTCTAGTCTCGTTAGCTTTTTTATTACCCATATATGCCGATAACTCACCGTATCCAGCTTTTCTCATTTTATTGTCAACGGCTGTACTGTCGCTTACTGCTTGTTTTTCAGTAGCGAATTTTTTTGCCATATAAGCATTAGCTTCTGATTTTCTTTGAGAACTTTCAAGCTTAGTTCTTGCAGCTTCTGCTGTTTTTCTAACTGCTTCGTTTTTCTTATCAGCTATCATTTCGTCTACTTGTGCGTCAACTTTTGTTTTTACTTGTAAAAGAGCACTAGGAATTCCATTTCCTGTCTTTGCGTTATTACCTCTACCTGGTTTTTGTAAGTATGCCATTTTGTTTGTTTGTTTACTATTGTTATTATTAATATTACATGTATTATTTATTTTTCACCTTTTTTCCTTGTTTAGAATAAGCTTCTTTTTCCCAAGGTAGATTCTTTGCGCCTTCTTTCATAGAAGATCTGGAATATTTCTTTCCTTTCCAAAGAACGTCAGAATCAGTATAATCTAGATCTCCTCTTTTCATTTGATCTAAATGAACCATCTCATGTTCTATTGTTTTGCTTTTCTTTAATTCTAATGGAGAAATGTTTTTATTTATTAGTATAGATCCATTGTTCTGAGCCATACCTAAAACATTGTCATCCATGTCGACACTATAAATTGGGGTATTACCGCTACCGTAAGGTGCTCCCCTCATTATAAATGCCATATTAGCATTTTTTCATTTTAGCAGGAGACTTACCTTTTACCATTTCTTTTTTCTGCATAGACTTAGACTCTTTCTTTTCGTGTTTAGCCATTGCTGCTTTAGAAGCATATTTTTCTCCAGTTGCTTTTTCTACGATTTTCTTTTTAATTGCCATGATGTTTTATTTATATTTTTTTTATCATTGATTTATCCCAACCTAATATGCTTTTTCTCCAATCATTACTAGAAACATCAGTAGCTGTAGTACTTTGCTTTTTAACTTCTTTTTTACTATCAACAACGATGTCGGATGTTAAAGTAGGTTTTTTTGATTCTTTATACTTTTTTATTTCTTCATTAGTACTCTTTAACCTAGTCTCTACTCTCTCTCCTCTATCTTTCATTCTCTCGGCTTTGTTAACATCACCGGATTTTATAGCTTCTTGCTTCTTAGACTCTGTCTTAACCGCTCTTCTTTGTAAACGAGCAGATTTATTTTCGTTCTCTTTATTCTTATCTTCAGAAGTTCTAGACGCCAAAGAAGAACCCATAGTTTTACCTATACCAACAATAACGCTAGCAGCACCATTGTCACTGTATACTGTGTCTGGATTAAAACCACCAGATTCATATGCTCCTCCTTCTCCACCTTGATCTACCATGCTTCTTTGTAGCATGAATGGAGAACTACTATTTTTTCTAACTAATCCTAAAGACATATTATTATAATTTAGGTTTAGCTTTTTGAGTAATAGGTTGTGGATTATATTCTGGTTTTATATTATTTAAAATAATACCGTCTTTACCGCTACTTGATCCCTTGCCTTTAGGCAATGCTGTAGTATCTAAAGGACCATCCCATATAGCGTTTGCTCCTACCCCAGATAAAGCAGCTTCTTTGTCAAAAGCTGTCATAGGATGTTTTACTGCGTTTAATTTCATAATTATTGAGTGTTTAATTCGTAGTTAGGTGTAATATTTGTTTGAACACCTGTTGGAGGTGGTACTGGAGCGGAAGCACTTTGATCCGCTGTTGGATCTATAGTTCTACCAGTCATTGGATCTACTGTGATCTGAGATTCCGCTGGCTGAATATTTCTGTTGAAAGTTCCAGGCATAGTCTGACCAAATACACTACCTATCGTGTTTTGATTTGTAAAAGCACTTGGACTTATTTGGTTGTAATCCATCTTTGTTATTTATTAATATTGTTATTATTCCTTGTTTTATCTTTATTAGTATTTTCTATTGCAGTTATCATTACTGTGTCTGAATAAGTCTTACCACTCATAATAGAGTTTCTATGACTAGTAGGTATATCTTCTATCCCAAGCATAATTCGGTACATTCTACTTATTAGTTGTTTGCACTTGAAAGAAACTTTATATATGTTATATTTTTGAGTGGTATGGTTTCGTTCTCTCCAAACCGTTATCCAACCCTCTTTCAACAAATCGTTCCAGCGCCTATTGTTCCAACTATATGAGTAAGTACCTATTTTAAAATCTTGCTTAGTAAAGAACTCCATACAATCAAAGTGTATAAGTAATTCTAAATCTGCATCAGTTAGGTTATTATTTTTACAAGCCCACTTTCTAATAATTCTGTAATGCTTTAATAAACCAATATCTTTTATGTCTGATGGTTCTAAACGACTCATAACACAACTACAACATCTCCTAATTTTATAATATGATAAGTTTCCTTTTCATATTCAATCTTATGACCAGCATGTCTATCGAAGAAAATAGTATCACCTTCTTTAACACCTGCTACTTCATCTCCTATCTTAAAAACTTTTGCTTCGACATATCTTATATCCTCTCGCTGTTTTTCTGCCAATAGAAGTCCTCCTTTTGTTTCCTTAACACCTTCTTTAATCTTCTGTATGATTAGATTTTTTCCTACTGCTTTCATTATGCTCTTAAGTTATTAATTACACAATCAGTTGAAAGAATCGTTGTAGCTACAGAAGCAGCGTTTCTCAAAGCGCTTTTAGTTACCAATAAAGGATCAATAATACCCGCTTTAATCATACCTACTGTTTTACCTGTTATTACGTTTAAACCATAACCTGGTTTTCTTATGATAATATCTTCAGGAGTAGCTTCTATACCAGCATTTTCTAATATCTTATTAAATGGTGCTCTAATAGAGTTTAATAATATCTCTTCTCCTAAACTGTTAGGCATTATATTGTAAGAAGCATCTAGTAAAGCTATTCCGCCACCTGGAACTATACCTTCTTTAATAGCGGCTTTAGTTGCACATATAGCGTCTTCTATTCTATCTGCTTTTTCTTTTAATTCTATTTCTGAATTAGCACCAACTTTTACTACAGCGATTTTAGCTGTGAGTCTTGCTAATCTTTTTTCTAACTTTATAACAACATGACTAGGATTATCTCCTGATAGTTGTCCTTTAATGTCGTCTATTATTTCTAATACGTCCTCTGGAGTTTCTCCAACATGTAAAATAGTTTCTTCGTGATTTGTTATACTTTTAATACATGTACCTAAATGTTCTGGTTGTATCAAATCTAAATCATCACCTAAATCTTCGTTGATTAACGTAGCTCCTGTTAACAAAGCTAAATCATCAAATATCTCTTTTCTGTTTATACCAAAAGTAGGTGCATCTATTACGTTCACCTTTATGTTACCTTTTGACTTGTTCATTGCTAGTGTAGATAATACCACTTGATCTAAATCAGCAATAATCAATAAAGACTTATTATTCTTTATAACATACTCTAATACTGATTGTATTTGTCTTATACTATCTACTGGAGATTCAACTAGTAGTACTAAAGGATTTTCTAGTTCAGAAGTTTTGTTCTTGTGATTAGTAATAAAATGAGAATTTGTTAATCCCATGTTACACTGAACACCTTCAACTATCTGTAAACTACAATCAGGATCTGCAGATGTCTCCATCATAACAATTCCTGTATTTCCTACTGATCTAAAAGCATCTCCAACTAATTTACCTAATACAATATCGTTGTTAGTAGATATAGTAGCTATCTGATCTAGCATATCGTCATCTACATTAATAGATATAGTGTCTAAGTATTTTAGCACTTCATCTACAGCAGAGTTTATACCTTCTTTAATCTCTCTAGCATTTGGTTTTTCTACTGCGTAAGCATTAGATAAAATCGCGTGAGCAAGAACTGTAGCGGTAGTTGTACCATCTCCAGCTTCTCTCACTGTTTTTCTAGCAGCTTCTTTCAATAGTGTTGCTCCCATGTTTTCTACAGGATCTAGTAATATTACTGAATCCGCAACTGAAACACCATCTTTTGTTATAACTGGTCTTCCAGAACTATCTTCTAAAAGAACACACTTACCACTAGCTCCAAGTGTTGAACTAACTGCTTTTGCTAGTTTCTCTATACCAGCAAATACTTTATCGCTGGCATCTTTTCCAAAACTTAAATTTTTGACTATAGCGTCTGACATAATTTTATTTAATTTAATTGATATAGTTTATATATTACACGAATAGTGAAGTTTTTACTTTATAAAAGGAAACAACCTACCTCCGTATTTCTCTAGTAACCATATAATAATAACTGGTACTAATAACCAAAGATACATCCAGTAGTTTGCTTTCTTATCAATATTCTTAACAAACGTTTTCTTAGAATCTTCTCTTTTTACATTTAATTTTTTTACAGAAGAAACTCTAGCAATATCCTTGGTTTTACCTACTTTAACGGTCTTTTTTTTCTTTGACTTTATAACGGTATTGATATAAGACTTCCCATCAATAACCATTGGTTTTAAACTGTCTAAAGGTTTATACTCTAACTCCTCAGCAGTTTCTATTACAGCAACATTAACTTCTTTAACGTAAGTTCCGTCTACTTTAACCACGACAGAACTATCTACTTTTGTTTCTACTGTTGATTTTGAAATGTCTACTTTTCTAGAAGCACAAGATGTAATCAATAATACTAATATTATAAGTATTTTTTTCATTATTGTTTTATTTGAAAATGCATCCAATCATAATTCTTTTCTCTACCTAATGACTCAAATCCATGTTTATAAAATATATCAATCATAAGCTTATATTCAGGTCTTGCGAATCTAGCGGTCTTTGATGTTTCTTTTAAAAGGTTTCTAGCAGGATCTAAATCAATCGCTATACCCCAAGAATGAGTTGACCATGAATTACCGCCTCTCATCTTTCTATAATTAAAACAACCACCAAATAAATCAATACCTAGTTCTTTTATTTTTTCATAACCATATACTCTATGTATCTCATTGAATACTGCTAAGAAGTTATCAGCGACTAACTTATGACACATCATACTATTAACAACAGTGTCAGTATCCCAAGCCAACCTCATTGGATAAGGTAATTGTATTTTTACTAAATATCCTTTACCTGTCTCGTTTGGAGTTCCGTATTTCTTGGTTATTTGTTGAGTAGTCATTAATTAGTTATTTCGTTTACACTAGATTTAATTTCTTTGGCTCTATTAAATAAGTCTTTAAGTAGTTTCCAAATGTCTATCTTAAAAGTCGCTTCTATGTTTTCTTTTATGGACACTAGTTCTATAAAAATTAAAACTATAGCACATATTTTAGTAAACATAAAATCAAAACCAAATGCATGTTTTATAAATTCATTTAACACAAATTTATCTATAACAAACAGTAATAATATACAGACTTCATATAAAGCCATTTTACTTATTACGTTTGATAGTTTTCTACTTCTAATACTACACCAACCTTCTAATTTTATACTTTTAAATATTCCTGTAAAAGTGTCTAACAATATAGCCGCTCCAACAGATATTAGTAAACCATATATCGGGACAAAGAGTAACAATAGAGACGTTATTATGTAATTAATATATTTCATTATCTTCCTTGTCCTTTATATGATTTCTTATAATTCTTAGACTCTTTTAAACTTGACGTTTTTGACTTAGCATGAACACCTGGTCTACTTATCTTTTTCTTATCTAATTTAATAGATTCGTTTTTAACTTTAGCCATTTCCTAAATTGTTATTCAGTTGGAGGAGTCGGTGGTGTTGGTGGCAACCACGGAGACGGAACTGGTTCGTACTTAGGATTAATCTTAGCTTCAATTTGCTTTGTGATCTGAATTTGCATGTGAGGAATATCAGCCGTAGCATCTAACCAAGAAACTACTTCTTCTGGCGTTAGATCAGCAAAAGGAATATAGTTTTCGGTGTCTTCAGGTAAAGGCATAGGCGTTGCTCCTGCAAAAGTCCCCTCTACTCCATTTTCGTCTACTCCTACGTAATTGTATCTTACTCGTGTAACAACATCTGTTAAATCTCCTAATACTGGTGCGATTTCCAGTTGCATTGTTTCGTTTGTTAAGAATGTGAATGTAATTGCCATTTTTATTTTTGTTTTAATTTTATAATTACTTGTTTTCTAAAATATTTATTCTTTGTTCTAGACTATTTATTTTCTCTATTGCTTCCTGCAGTGCTGCTGTTAGTAAAGGAACTATTTTTGATTGATCAATACCTTGATACTTAGGTGAACCGTCATAGTCTAGTTCATCTTTAATACCTGTTACCGCTTCTGGTATTATTTCTTGCACTTCATGCGCTATAAAACCATCAACTATCTTACTTTTGTCATTTATAAAATTAAATCTGCAAGGATTGAGTTTTTTCAATCTTTCGACAGAAGATACCATAGGTACAACGTTCTCTTTTAATCTATAGTCAGAAGAGGTGGCATATGTAGTTGAAGTAGTACTTAAAGATATACCACCAACCTGGGTTGTATTCCAAAAAAACTGCATTGCACTATTAGCATATGTTGAGTTTTGATTCGTTATTTTAATTCCAGTGCCGTAATTTGATATATCTATTTGCGCGGTAATAGCTCCATAACTATTTCCTGTTGCGCCAACAAACTTAGAACCGGCAACTCCATTACTGTTACTATGATTGACAGTTAAACCAATAGTAGAACTAGTGGCGCTTATTATAGTATTACGTATATTACTAGTTGAAGTTGGATCTATATAATAACCAGTGTCATTTGAATCGTAAAATATAGGCGCTCTAAGTGAACTATTAGCAAAGCCATTGTAAATATCGTATATACTTGAATTATTTTTATACATATCACCATACTGCCACATAGTGCTTCCGCAATATATACCAGCAGGGTGCCAAGTCGCTTCTCCGGTTCCTCCAACATTCGCATTACCTCTATATTCAGATGTCTTCATTATATAGAGATTACTTGTCCCATTAGGGTCTAAATAATTGGCTGTGTTGTTTAAATCGTAGAATATAGGTGACTGTATTCCTCCAGAATTTATTAATACATTAGTACTGGACCTAACAGCATTATGCCCTCCATTAGTCCCCCCTATCCAAAAGTTATTACTAGTATCAATACCCATGCCTAAGCCAATAATGCCATTTCTAGTCATGCCTATGTAAGAGTAGTTATCACCGCTTGGACAAGATACCGCTAAAACACCATAAGGATCACTGCCTCCGCCGCTCCTAACAACACTAAGTCCATTATAAACTGTGCTAGCACTTCCTATTGTTATAGCGTTTATATTGCTCGTTGAAGCTGGATCAACATAATACCCTGTGTTATTTGAGTCGTAGAATATTGGCGCTCTTAAACTACTATCAGATTGTAAATAACTCCTATTAACTAGTACTGTTCCATT
>JAUKPQ010016502.1:0-12253 GCA_032273045.1 Chloridella minuta
TCGTTATATGCTTGCTCGTCATCTAACAGTATAGCACCACCCCGACCAATATGCAATGGCTTATCGTGCCCAAAGCTAAGACATTGCATCGTTCCGGGCCTATACATATTTTCTTCTAGCCTGCGAGCACTATCCCAAATACGTGTATCATGTATTTGATACTCTCCAGTCCATTGTTCACTTTCCAAAGAGTATTTGATGCCCAACTTATGCATGGTCATGGGCAAGCTCAGATATGTAAATGCACTAAAGCTACAGCTACGGACTTGGTCATACCTTAAACACATTTCGATGGCGTGTGTACAGCAATCAGTCATGATAGCATAAGGCGCACCAGTAAACACTGCCAACGCCTTTTCAAACTTTATAATTTTATCGAATGCGTTTAAGGAGTTCATCTGCACTAAAAAAGTTTTCTGTTAAATCTTTTGCTTGTTTACGAACTTGAAATTTAAACTGTTCATAGTTGTTCATATACTGCATAATTTTCATACACAGTGCTGGACGAGCATCATCATAGGATTCAACGCTATCGGTCCACTGACTTGGATACTTGAACGTGTCGTAATACATTTCTTTGTATGACAGCCTGTCTGGCACCATGGGGATAGCATCAACCAATGCGCCTTCGTAACAACTAATACCCAGTGTCTCTTGCAAGTTTGCGCTGAACACTAATTTAGCACGTTTTAGCAAACTATGATATTGATGTTTGGTTAATTGTTGATCTTGGCAAACAACAAATTCGTACTGCGGCAAGTGCTTGGCCAAATCCCGGAAGATATCAACCTGCTTCTCTGGAGCAATACGGTGCGGGAACAAGATAAGATCATCTTTCTTATTGTCTCCGCCACCTAACAGTTCATCCATATACTCCATGGGCCAACCTGAGCGTACTACTTTGTTTGTCACGTTGAAGTTTGGCTCATAGCCTGTTTTGCCTAACAAATTCTTACCAAACATTTCAATATGGAATGTTGTAGCAAAGTAGTTGTGATCAAACGCATGATAAAAACTTTGCTCTGCGTGACGTACCCACGGCTTATTACCAACAAGACGGCCTAGAAAGTCTTGTGGATCATAACTGCCAGCATGCCATAGTCCATGTGTAACTACTGGAATACCAAGTAGTTCACTCATGTACTTTAAATTTATGATACCCGGGTGCCAAGCATCAGTAAAAATAAAGTGATCACCGGGATGAACGGCTCCGTTACAAAATAAACGGCCCATCTGCTCAACTTGAGCTGACTTATATACATTGGTACCACCAAAATTAAGGAAAGCACCAGGAGTAGTGGCTGCAGGAATATCCGTAGGGCCAGAGATAATTTGAACATTGTGTCCTGCCTGTTCTAAAAGTTTAGGAACGTGAATCTTCCATTGAGCAGTGTATCTTGATTCCACTGCTTCGAGGTCAATAAGAAATACTCGTGCCATTAGCGTTGTGCGTCCGCTTGGCGTGCAAGCCAGTTGCGATGCTTGTCGAATTTACGATATTGGTCACTGCGATACAGATCACGTTCATCGAACTTCAACATATTAAGTTTGCAATAATCTTTGTATGCTTCGAGATCATCAAAGATTTTATTAACTTCGGGCTTCAAGCGTAGATATTTTTCAAGCCATTTTGGTTGTGCCATTTTAAATTTCCTTCAAAGTAATGACGTAGTTGATTATAATATGTTGACTCTTTTAAGTCAAGTCGAATAGTGCTAGTACTTCTTCGTAACTGGTCCTGGCGTCGAACCAATATTGTAATAGCTTTCGTTTAACGGTAGTATCGATGGTATCGACACTGTGTACTGCATTGGTATTCAGTATATAGCAATCTCCATCGTTTGCAGTAAATGAATCTGCTTCTTCTACATCTTCCGGATTCCACTTATTATATGACGCTCGCAAGATTGAATCAGCGAGATGATTGACTACAGAGTCTTCATTTTTGTGGCGATAAAATCTGGTAGTACCACCGCATGCTCTTACGTAGCAGAGTAGCAAAGCGTCCCTGGTATCAGTGTGCAATTTAATACCGGGGCTAGTTAATTCTACATACCCAACTGCGGTCACATGGGGCCTGACCTTCTCTGGTAGCCTAGCAATTAACATCTTTTGTATGTCGTTGTCATAGCGATATACATCAAAATTGTCACCGAAATGACCAACAAAGGTAGAAGAGAATCCGTCAATATCCTCGACCGACAGATCCGACAAGTCTAGTAGGTCTGAGCTAATCTTAGTATAAAACGGATTCATTATCAGATACCAATAGACAAGCTAGGTTGTGTAAGTTCGTATTTAATCAGTGCGCCATTTTCGCCGTCTTCAGCTACTTCAATCCATACTGCTCGGTCCGGATAACGATTTGCAATTTGCAAGTACAAGTCGTCTGCAATCATCTCGCATGACTTATAGTTTAGTTCAAGGATGCCGCCACTATAGAGGTTTTCTAACCAACGCTTAAATTGGATAAACTCAATATCCCTGTCGTTATGGAACACATCGATCCATACTCGGAAATGGAAGATATGACGATGCGGTGTGCCCAGGAAACTAACATCGTATTCGTCACCTGTTGCTAGCATGGGATCAGTTGCTGCTGCTGGATAGCAATGAATGCCTTCTTTGCGGAAGGTAATCCAAATCTTTCTATCTGCGTGTTGTTTAATTCGTTCTACTTGTTCGCGTTGTTCCATATTCATTCTTTAACTCCGAAATGTTCTAAAATACCACCGGGTCCATCATATGCCAATGAGGCACATTCTCTAACAATCAGCTCAGCAAGTGTTTCTGCGTTATATAGACTCAGCCATTTACCGCTTGTATCTGTGCCAGCTTGTGCAATTAGGTCTTTAAGATTTTGATTCATCTTCATCCTCAACTTCAGGATATACGGGATAATCGCCTACATAGTCTTTCCAGTCTGTATAAACGTTGCGTGTTAGCAATTCGTTCAGTGGGTGGCACCAAACGCCTGGGTTAGTATCGCCCCAAGTATTGTCATCAATCTTCAACGTTGCATTGAAGTTATACAATCGAATGTAAGGAATCTTAACGCTAATCATAGGAATGAATGTATTGTATTCGTTCCAGCTTTGCTCGTTGATATCCTTGCAATACTCAACACCAAAGTCTAGCGTGACCCAATAGCCTTTAAGCAGGAGAGGCTTAATCATATCATCCCAAGCTGCCCAGTCATAGGGGCTATATGGATGGAAGCTTTGGCTTGTGCCAAAATACAAATGCTTGATTTTTTGCTTTGCTGCCAGTTTGACGATTTCTTCTACGGGTTTGATTCCCACTACAAATAGTGTGGGTTGATTTTTCATTGCAGTATTTTCTACTTCTACGCCCACAAAATAGTCTACTTGTTGACGTGCGCTTGTATCAAGAGTCATTTTTATTCCAGTAAATATATCCACGACTGTATCCAGCGGGACGGTTGATGCCATCACTGAAGGCCTGCTGCCACTCAGTATCTCTATTATATGCTTTTGTCCAAAACCTGTCAATGTTGATGTCGCCGTTTTCTATCCACATGGCTGCATCTTTCATACATTGATGAAATTTGTCCGTTCTGGGACTTGGAAAAATCATAGTGCAGGCTTTCCAAAGTAAATTGGAGAAGTCTGTAGATACTTTCTTTTGGGCTCCGAATACCACTAGCGCTTCGTTGTTCAAATAGTCTTTATCAAACACATCGGTATTACTACCCAAATCAATGACAACATCAAACTTACCTGTTGGCTTTTCGGTAAGCAAATCGCCCCACATGGATTGATTGCTACGTCCTTGAACAGTGATATCAATGTCAATATGGTTAAGCAATAGTGTATGGTAAGCAATCCAAGCAAGGAAGCCGCTGCCAATAATTAGCAAACGCTTACCGGGACCACTACGTTCTGCAATTTCACGAATAGGTTGATGTACAATGTTAATGCCGCATGCTACCGGTTCCAATATGTAGCGGGGGTGCGCTTCTGGCACAAGGACATATTCATTGCGGCGAACATTGTACTCATCGGCATAAGCAGGTTCTCCGCGTGTTGCTACATAGTCCCCGACTTTAACATCAGTTATGTCAACACCCACGGCAACAACTTGTGCCAATCCTTCGTGTCCTTGCATGTGTAAGGGCAAAGGACCAAAGTTACCTTCCATCATGTCAATGTCACTGCGGCAAACACCAGTCATAACACTTTTAACATGAATCTCGTCTTCAAACATAATAGGGCATTCGTAAGTAGTCTCAGTAAAGACTCCTGTGCCCGTAGTTGCTAATACTCTATTCATAGGTTTTCGATTTGTTTGTGAATCCACATATCTTGTTCAAACTGTTCTTGCCAGTAAGCATCGTTATATTGATTCTCAACCGCTTCTTGAACCATTTCTTTGTATGCGCTTTCGGGGCACAGACCCAATTCAAATCTAATAGCCTTACCATCCATATCAAAGCTGATACTGATATCCGATGGTTGCTGTGTACGCCAGTTTGCTGATAAGATATACTTGGTGTTACCGTTATGATATTCCATTTCGCAGAAGTCATCTACATCGTAAACACCATTGGGATTAATAACACCATACTCGGTACTATCAATATCCTTTAACTCGTTGCGTTGAACTGCATTGGCATAGAGCTTATTGCCCTTAGTGTAATCTGTCAATATACAGTAGTAACTAAGCATGTGCGGAATCAAATCACGACTGACTCCGCCAAAGGCCAACGACTTGTCAGTAAACCAACTGCCTGGATTGGGAATACGATTGCAGTTGTGCCATTTAAGATGTACTGTGCTAGACTGGCTAGCAAGCTCCTTAAATCGTTTGATTTCCTCCCTGTACTGGTTGTTTTTGACCATTACAAAGCGAGTTTTAGGGTAATCAATGACTAATTGTTTCCAAGCATCGCTAGTAGCAACACCGGGTTTTTCAATAAACACAATCCTACTGCAAGCGGCCAGTTTACGTGCAATTTTAATATGTGTAAAGTTTGGAGTGCAGATGTGTACAGTATCAAACATTCTGCAAGTGGCAATAGCATAATCTACGCTAGTAAAGTCTGCGTTCTTACTTGGGTCAGAATCTACAGTAATAATGCCATGTCCAAGTTCATCTAGTACAGCGGCGTATAAACTGCCAATACCCATACCTACTACTAAGCTAGTTTTCATTTTTTATTATCCGTTGAAACACATTATACAAAAATTAACATTTGATGTCAATAAAATAAGCGGGCAAGCCCGCTTATGGTTAAATGTCCACTTCGAGTGAATCTAATTTGGTATCGTCTAACCCGCTGTCGTCCCTATGTACTTCTACTTCGGGCGGGGCATCGAACTCAATCAGTGAGTTTAGGATTGTACTGCTATTAACAGTCTTTTTGCCCACTGCACCGCGTGTTCCGATAATGCTCATCCAGTACCTGTCATAGTGCTCGACAAGTTGTTCTGCCTTGCCTCTATCACTAGTGGCAAAGATATCGTCTACAATGTCTCTGAAGAAAGTTCTGTCATAACGTCTAAATGACTTTTTGTCCGACATAGTTGCAACTAACATTTCGGGATACTTGCCTGCATCGTATTGACGATTAGCTTCTTGCACTGCATGGATGTGAGTCCAAACATTATGGCCCATTTGCAATGTATAACTAAAACTATCCCAAGAAGTTTTACCTTCTTTACCAATCTTGTTTAGGTCACCGGGCTTGTAATAGCAAACATCACTAATGTCTAGTCGTTCACTGATAGGACTTTCTAAGAAAGAATCAAATACTCGATCCTGTAGCACTGCATCACGGAATGTACGATTATCGGCGGCATACTTTTTGTTATCAACTGATGCTTGCATCTGATAGCTCCACTTCTTACGATCCGGAGTTACTACATCGTAATAAATCTGACCGTTAGCAGTTGCTAGAAATGGACTTGCACAGTCAAAGCTGATAGTAAAGTCTTCGTTATGATACTTACGTACCGCACGTTGGACGTCTGTCAACATTGTGGCCCACTCTAGTTTACTTGTACCCAAGAAGTGCATCCAGTCGTGTTGACCCTTTTCCAGCAATCCATCAAAGCGCATGGCAACTAGTCTACGCAACATCAAGTGAGCATCGCACATGTTTTGTCCACCCATAGACCAGCCGTTAAATGCACGGTCACCATAGATCTTAGGATCGCAATACTTCTTCATGCGGTCATACCAATCGTCTGCATCCGCATGGTTCTCACCTTGCAAGACGTTTAAGAACTTGCAATTGCCATTACGGTTATTAATAAAGTAATCGTTATTAATGTATGTGCCGTTGACTGCTTCGATGTATGTGCTAATGCCAGTGGCCTTTTGTCCAGCTGGACTACGTGCAACCCACGCAGGAATATCCAGGATCATTCCGCGATCCATGTAAGCGTCCATCCAAGATAATACTTGTTCACGCTTCTTTTGTGCTTTGGGACAATTGGGATTCTTCCAATCACCTTCCCACACACCTTTACCGATTTGGAATCCGCCGCTATCGCCTAGTACGAAACTTCCCGGTTCCCTGTTACGTACCATATCCTCTTTAGCATCAAACTTGTTGACGTCGAGGTTAGCGTGACCTGCAGAGTACAATGCCCATTTATAGGGAAAGTATGCTTGCTCGCTGTTTAGCCAGTTAAGCCCTTCTACACCACGCTCAAATCTATTAGGTAGTCTTGTGTTGCTAATGTAAGTAGGATCGTGCCGTTGCTTTCCGACATAAGTGCCATAAAAGCTACTTAATGCTGGCAAGAAAACGGCGTAATCGTTTTGCTTACTGGTTAAGTTGTCTATACGCATTATTTTGTTTGTGCAGGGATTAGGTAACGGTATGTAGCAAGTCCGCTATCAACGGTGATCTCAGTCAAGCCAGCTTCGTCAATCTTATAAGACTTGTCGCCCGGCAAGCTAAGGATGTTGATAATAACAGACACAGGCCACTTCCATTGTTTAGTCATTGTACCAACAACACCTGGATGGAACACAAAGTCACCTGCGTGGCTGCTGTGGTCACCAAAGAAGAACTTTAAGTTACTGTCTTCTGTTTTTGCAATGAAGAATGATTCTTCACTGTTGGCACTAGCTTGGAAGCGAAGCTTTTGAATGCCTGCGGCAGTTGGAGTAAATTCAACAGACCATTTAGGTTCACGAACAATCCTAGAACTTTGGATCTGTGCGCTAACAACGGAAGCACTCATCAAACGATATTCGTTTTTAAAGTCGTTGTTTTTGTTTTCAAATTTAATGCCGTCTGGTGCGCCAGCGGAATCTTTTGTAACAGTAATAACTGCATCTTCTTTATATTCTTCAATACCAAGAATAGTTTTTAGCTTGCCCAAGTTAGGCATACCAAATTGTCCAACAAAGTCCGGGATAGGATTGTTGAACTTAGCTTTAACGATAACAAGTTTGTTAACGTTGTCAATAGCATCGAGCGTTGTCTCTTCTTCGTTGCCGGTAACTTTTACCAAGTCAACGACACCCAAGCCATGTGTATGCTGTACGATGTCTAATAGATAGTCTTTCATTTTAATCTCCAAAGATAGTTAATTATAGTTGATTTATTTAGGCAAATCAAGTGCCTAGCAAACAAATTTCGCCTAATGCTTGATGTGTTTTTACCGTTTGTAGTGTACCGGGCTTTTTAATTTCTAGCCAGTAGACATGGTGGTCGGCTGATTCTGATTTAATGATTTCAAATCCTAAATCTTTGCATATTTGTATCATTGTTGTTTCGGGTTGCCAGGCCTTAAAGCCTCGGTCAACGTATGTAGCACAATGAAAGTCTTCGCTGTTATTGTAAGTGAATAACATAACTCCGCCTGGCTTGAGTACATTGTATACTTGCCGCAGATACTCTGTAGTAAAGTCCAGTGGATAATAATCTAGCACGTTCATTGCCAATACAAATCCAAACTGACCCACTGGCAATACATCCAGTTGCTGTTCGCCTACACCGTGATGGCCTAATAAGTACGGACAGATCCTGCGTCGATAATCTTCAGGGAAATGATTTACGGTTGAATCCAGAAACTCTTGATGTATGTCTACGATATATAACGGATCGCCTGCAACTAAAAACTTTGTCCAGAATCCATCGCCAGGCCCAATTTCTAATACAGGATACCTGGGCCCAGTGTATAACCTAATTCTAGAAACAACGGCATTTACTGTAGTATCATCGTAGATGTGATACCTAACAGTGCGATCTCGCTCCACTGAACTTTTGCCAGATACACGTATGCTTTTAACAATGTTGTCTGATATAGAATACTCGTTGCCTAGTTTTTCTATTTCTGCATCTACAGAATACGTAAGTTGCGTAATAGCTGACTTGATATTGTCTATAGATTTATTGATGTCAGCAAGGGAATCAAAGTATTGTTTAAGTTGGTCAGCATAGGATAATCCAAACACATTGGAAAGTGTAGTAGTGTCAGATGTAAAGACTCCTAGTTCTTTCGTAAAGGCACTTACGTCTAACTCAGACAGCAATCTTTTTACTTTTACTAGTTCGCTTATTCTCATGATTAACCAAACGAAAAGAATGAATCAATAGTTGTATTGATGTTAGTGTTTTCTGGAATCTTCCAATCCAATACGCCCAGCAAGTTTTCTACCTTTTGATCCACAATGGTTTCTTCCATAAGTCCGTTATCAAAGGGCAAGGTCTTAAACCAAGGAGGAATATGCGACTCGTCTGTAGGGTAAGCTACACTGGTATAACCTAACGGGTTAGCTTTGACTTTGCAGACAATAACTTTCATACCGTCAACAATACTCAAGCTATAGTTGTCTCCGTGCATCTTACGCAGGTTGTTCCAGTTCATTGCAGCACGAACGTGTCCAGGCATGTTTGCCCTGCCTTCTTTAACTTCAGCCGCAGTATACTTGGTCAAGTTGTTTACACGTTTAGGTGTACCTTTCTCCCAAGCAGGACGTTCTTGGAACGCATATTTAAATGTGCGGATCTTTTCAATGATATCATCTTTATTGATACCCGTTAATGCATCCAGTAGAATCTCACTTAAGAAGTCCTGCACAACCTTAGGCGTATCACTACGCTTCAAGTCCAATCCCATGGCCTTGACCTTACCTGGCTTGCCGTCAGTATCCAAACGTTTACCTTCCTTATCATAGATAAGAACTGCATAACGCTTCTTCTTAATAAACAAGCCTTTAGTAGCAATCAGTTCGCGACCACCTTTAATAATGGCACCGTTGACTCTTGGGCAATGACAAGCTTTTTCCATAAATCCTGGAAAGGATTCGTTAACTTGGTCAGCAATGTTGTCATACACCTGCAAGCAGATGTCTTTGTTCCATTCCATGCGCCCTGCTTCAACATCAGCACGAACAATAGGCCATGCACTAAAGTAAACAGAGTCAGTGTCACCGTAGATAACTGCTTCGCCAGTATGGTCATACTTGCCTGTGATAGCTTCGTTAACAAACGCATCCATATGCTTGGCAATAGTACGCCCAGTCAGTGTAGTTGATTGTCCAATACGATGGTCGAAGAAGCGACAGCCTGGATTCAAAATAGCACCATACAAACTGTTCAAGTTAATCTTCTTAACCAGCTGACGTTTGTCCCAATACTCTTGGTCTTCTTTGCTTGTGGCTACTTTAAGTTTGGCCTGCATCTCTTTACGTTCAGCATACCAACGTTCCAACAAGCCTGGGATAATACCCTTCTTCTCATAAGTGAAGATAGTGCCATTGGCACTGATAGTCCAAGGCTTATTGCTGTCAAAGATAATGCGCCAAACGTCTGCGGCACTGCATACATCGCTGGTACCATCTGCTTCCCAGTCAATAGTAATCTGTGTGCCATTCTCTCCTGCCATCATAGCTTCGTATTCCAAGCTACCAAACAAACCTTCCCATGCGGCTGCAAAGCTGTTACCAGCTAGCATTTTATCTTCAATATACTTGTCTGTCATCACAGGACGAAGTTGTCCTATGATTGTTTCTGGTCCCATGTTGAGGGCACGAATAGCCGAGGGATAGAGCGAGTTAATGTCAATGGCTCCGATGTAGTCGTGCATCCCGACTTTGGGATAAGCAACGTAGGCACCTGCCGCTTGCGATCCGATTTCGTTTCCGTCCTCGTCTTTCTCTCGTCCTTTGCGGTTAGGTACGACCAATCCTTGACTGTGTGCTTCATTGATAATTGCCTGTTCTGTAGTTGCTACGGCACCCATTGTTGTCTGCAATAACACGGTGTTATCGTGAGCAATGGTATTTGCCAAATCCAAGAAACGTAGTTTCTTATCTAACTTCGCTAGCAAGCGAGTATCTTGTCTGTTGTATTCAATAAACGTTTCAAAGTCTTTGTTATACAATTGATCCAAAGTACCTTCGTATGGTGTCTTGCGTTCGTCAAGCTCGTACTCGCCGATAGCATCCAAACTATAACTGTGTCGTTCTTCGTATGTGTATTTGCGGTATAGTTGCATATAGTCCATATGCACACGACCAATCAAGTCAAACGTAATTTTACTAGCACCAAAGCGTTCGTATTCACGTTGCTTGGGAAACTGTCCCCATAGGCACATACGGCGGGTATCGTCTTTACTCAGCACACGAGTAATACGTCCCACAGTGTAGGGAATATCATAGCCTTCGCTGTTCCAGCCACTAAGCATATCTGCATCGTCGATGAGATTAAGGAAAGTGTCCAGCATATCTTCTTCCCTGTCGAAGATATAGCAGTCGTCAAACTTAGCACAAAGTTCTTCGGCTGTTTCCCAGCTCATTGACTTTGGGGGGATAGCCAGCGTAACCAGCTTGTCCAGCCAGTCCAAGTAAATCGAGATAGCTGTAATTTTGTTGAATGGTTCTTCAACGGGTGCATAACCACGAAGTGGATCAAAGTCCACTTCAATGTCGAAGAAAGCAGTTTGTAACTTGGGAGGTTCAGCGCCTGAGTAGTTTTCTTCTAGACAACGGAATACTGGCTTGAAGTCACTTTCCCATAACCGTTTGCCATTTTGCATCCGCAATTCTTTTTGGAACTCTTTGCCGTTCCTAGTAGAGAAGCGTGTGACAGGAGTCCCATAAATTGTTCTATGCTTGCCCCTTGGGTCATCATAATAAAACACATAGTTAGTGGGATACTCTTTATATTCCCGCTGAACATTAGAAGATTAATTGCTGGTTTGGCGACAGGCTTAAGCGTTATTTATACATTTAACCCAGGTTTATGGAGTACCCCCGCTCTACAGTATGAATTTCGAGCCATGTCAGGAATATTATTATTCCTCATTTTTTTGATTACATTTTTTATATCCGTTTACCAAAAATTGGGTGCTGGCACTCAAGATACATTACCCCAGACCCAAGGAAAAGAAATTGTTTTTGCTCTTTTCCTGGCTCTATTAATTCCTAATATTCTACAGGTCTACCATTTTTCTTTATGGATTAAAAATCGCAGAGCCTTTTGCTGGGTCGGCAGTTATATCAGCAAATTTTGCAATCTTCGGATGAAGTACCTGCCCGGCTTGTAACAAGCCTGCTGACATTAGATCTTCTACCCCAATCTTTACGCTACTTACCTCTTTTTTAGCGCGTGCACTCGATTGGTGGCCAACTGGCACAGGCCATATCCTCAAAATATCCTCAATTAAATCCTCAGTACGACGATCAATTTTGGATTCATCCCATACTTGACCAGCCTCATCAGTGATTAATCTATTAATGAATAAAACATCGCGCTTTAATAGGCTTGATCTTTTGCCTTCCTCGCCATCCCAAGGACCATTTGAAACGGAGCTATTTAACTTATTGCTCAGTAAGGTGAGATTGCCCAGCTTATGGATACGCGCATTTCGGTCTTGCTCTGTATAGCCATCGGTAGCTGGCCAGTATCTATTCCAACTTTGAGGCATTAAATGCTCAATAGCATAGGTACCGCGGCGAACCCGGACACCAGACATTGAAACCTCATTACCAATCCAACCTCGGCGGTAGTCTTCAATTGACTCTAGAACCATTCTCAAACGGCCACGCCCAATCTTTCTGTAAATGGGTAGATTGAATAACTCGCTTCTCACCTCATTGTCATCTGGCCAATAGGAGCTGTCGCTTGTTTGACCAGAAAAGAAAGATCTGATTGCTTCGCTCAACTTGCCTTTAGGTGCTTTTTGAATAACCTTAATGACCTCGGTCATCACCTTGTTATACGACTTGGTTGTTGCCCTAATGCGCATCCGACGAATTAACCAAGATT
>JAUKPQ010016512.1:0-12647 GCA_032273045.1 Chloridella minuta
AGCGATGTGAACCGATACATTTCTGATGATTCTGCAATTAACAGATTATAGTAGTGTCAGCAGAACAAGGTCACAGTGCAAAATGCATCACAAGCTTTACATGGTTGTGAAGAAACGTTGTACGTGCAAATGTATTGTTTTCCTTATTAATAAATTAAAATATTTGAAAACTAGAAGCACATTCTTATTTTTATTTGCATCAATATCACCTTGTACTTTTGCCTTGCGTTCATTCAAATCATCAATATTCAAGTTACCATCAATACCAACACCACCACGTATTACCAATACGCCTGTGTTTGCACTTGTGGATACTGATCCACCAGTAATTATAATGTTGCTGGTTGGTGGCCAATATTTAAGATTATCTGCACCAATAAAATCAGTGCCAATTTTGTACTGGAATGAAAACTGATCGCCATTTGGTATTACAGGTGGAGCATATACTGCACCATTTGCCCAAAAGAAGCCTGTAGTAGATGCATAACGATTTGCGTTAACTGTGCCTGTAACCCCAAGTCCGCCACTGTTAGTGATTACAATAGCACCAGTTGATGTACTGGTACTTGTTGTTCCAACTGCTGATACTAGCCCAGAGTTAAGTGTAGTTGTACTGTTTAAAGTAGTTTGGCCTGTAACAGTTAAATTACCGCCTGCTCTAACGTTTCCGGCTACTGCTGCGCCGCCCATTACTACTAGAGCACCGGTGCTTAGATTGGTTGTTGCTGTTTCGCTAGTGATTACTAGATTGCCAGCTTGACGAGTAACCCCGCTAACTGATAAACCAGTTAATGTACCTAAACTTGTAACACCAGGTAAACTAGACGCTGCTAAACTGCCATGGAATGTTGTTGCTACAAGATTACCAGCGTAGATATTAGCAAACGGAACAGCATTAGAACCAATATTGTACGTGCTTAACGTTATTGGTAAAATGTGTTGTGTTGTTGTTTGCCCTTGTACACGTAATGCTGTAAGATTACCTAGCGTAGTTATAGCAGTTTGTGTAGGGGTAGCCAGATTCCCGTAAAACTTACCGCTAGCTGTTATATTACCTGTAGTTATATTTCCTGCAACTGTTAATGTATCTAAGTTAGATACAAAATCTTTAATGGTAACACCTATAATTCTCTGTGTAACACTAGAATTTTCTACAGCAATGGACGTATCGTTCAACAGGGTCGTTGATAACGGTAACTGACTTATTTCAATGGACGGCATTTATGATCTCTCCTGGCATTTCTTATCTAGTATTTACCCAAATTAATAACCTGTTAGTTGGCGCAAGAAATCTGCCCAACGTGTGTTTGAACCCTCTAAACCTGCTCCATCTGTAGCAGTAGTAGGTTCTGACTCAATATCAGCGGTTCTCACAACAATGTTGGACTTGCGATAGTCAACTAACTGTGCGCCACTACTGGTGAATAGATCTTTAGTAGCAATAACTCCGTCATTTAGCCAAGTAAACTTGTGTGCATCTACCGGTAAGCGTTGGTTTTCGCCAGAATCTTGTACTTGTGACCCAGAACTATGTACTAGTGGGATACCTGTTCCGTTAGAGCCTCTGTGCAATCTTGTTAGTGCATTTAGATTGACTACAACTGCATTTCCTAGTGGGAACTCAACTCCAGTTAAAGTTACGTTAGCATTGGCTGCTGTGTAGCCTACTCCCTCGTAGCGTACAACATCTGTATTGGCGTATTCTACATTTGCTACCCAAGGACGTGAATCGTACAGTACATGTCCCCAGTAAGTAATTTTTTCGCCGTTAACATAGATTACGCCCGGAACGCTAGCATTTTTACCTACAGGTATTATCTTAGATACATCTTCAACATAGATATGTGTATCTGTTGGTAACAGATCTTGTGCTAATCTTGTTGTGTTTGCTTCACGTATTCTAAAATATCCTGGCTGATATAATGTATCTGTACTGGTAGAATCAGAATACATATCATGTACTACTCTATAACCCACATTGGCTGATCCAGCATACATTCTTGTGTACACCTGCATGTTCAAGCTGTCAAATATGCGTCCTGGTACTAGCTCTTGTGGTGCATGGCTGCTGTAAGTATCAATATACTTTCCGCCATCAACTACAATATCTTCTGGACGTAGGCCTAGTGCTGTGTCAACATAGTTACTTTGAATAACTGTGTCTAAGAACAATGGGCTGCTTTGATTAAAGAAGCTGATTGATGCTACTGCACCGGCAGTTTCATTCTGCACAAACTGACCAACATTGGCACCAACTACTGTGATCATGTTGTCTTTTTGTGTTCTAATTGTCCACTGCCCGTCGTTATACTCTGTACCTGTTAGGGTAAAGAGCTGCCCTGGTAACAAGTCCTTGACTGTAAAGTTAAACGCTGGCAAGTTGGTAGTTCTAATACTTTGATTGCTAGCAAAGAACTCTAGTACATCTGTGCTTAGTGTATTGTTGCTGTCAAATCTCGAACCTTGTACTTGTACACCTGGATATTCAATACCATCAAATAACTGTCTTAGATCTCGTGCTGGCATATCAGCACGTGGTTGATAGTATGCCATTGTACGATCGTTTGCGTTGTCAAACTCTGATGAATCAATATTTGTGTACTTTGCTACATCAAATACAGAGTTAACTGTTAGTACTTTAGCACCCAGGTTAGAAGAGAATGCATTGTTGTTGTTTAGTTCATACAAGTACGCACCAGTACCTACACCAAACTTACCCACTGTGTTACTTGCAAATAACAAGTTACCATAAGTTATATTGGATGCGATTTCTGCACGACCTGTTGAGTTTACAACACCAATTTTAGTACCTTTAGTGATTGCAATATTTGTATCTAAGCCAACATACACTGTTGGATAGATAGTAGCATCAACAGGTGTTAGGTTAGCTGTAGTGAATGTCACATTGCTGCTGGTTGTTGCTACTACATTAGCATTACCAAAATACTTGGCATGTGTAGCATATAAGCTAGCACCAGCAACTTCAGTATTTGCAATAACTATGTTACCAAGATAACGTACAGCAACAGTGGTTGTTGTGTTGTAATTGGTATATGGCTCCCAGTCAACTATGGTTGTTTTTAATCTTGTAGCTCTTGGTGTGCCATTTGACCATGCTGGGAATGTTAAATTGTAACCATTTACAATATAAGTATTACCTTCATTAATTGTATTAGTACCATCAAAATGCACAATAGTTTCACTAGGCAAGTAAGTGACATTGGACCAAGCGACTGCAGTGGTATTAGCAACCAATCTTGCATTACCAAAGTTAAATGTAACTTCTGGTGTTCCTAATACAACATTACCCGAGTTAAATGTTACAGCTTGTTCAGTAGAACGAACAACATGTCCATAGTTAAATGTTAGGTTACTGGTAATTGCTTTAACCACACTAGCATTTGGGAAGAAGCGTGGGCTATTTGCAGTTAAACTTACATTAATGATTTCTGTGTTGGCTTGATATACATTGCCCATAAACTCATACAATGTACCAGACATATCAGTATAGTCTACATCTGGTTCCCAAGCCACAACCTTGGCATTGACTCTGCCGGCTCTTGCCACTGTGTTACTCCATGCCGGGAAGCTAAAGCTGCGTCCACTAGCATTGGCCACTGTGTTGGCTAGAATATAAACATTACCCAAGTAAGAGAACACATCGCTTTGTGCAACACTGGCTATGCTGGTTGTATAAGTTTTTGTATTGCTCCATGCCTGTACGTTGGCATTTCTAATTGTGCCACGTAGTCCAAATGTGTATGTCATGCCAGATACATTTGCAGTTGAGTTAGCACCAATATAGTAATTGTCGCCGTATCTAACAACAGTATTTGCTGTATAAGTTAATGACTCAGACCATGCAGTCACTGGAGGATTAATATATTTTACATTAGCGAAGGTTACACTAACAGCACTGATTGTAGTGCTAGCATTAGCTGCTGCATAGGTATTACCTTGGTAAGCTACCAATTGTGTTGATGGGTATATTATGCCAGCAAACGGAACTACAGTATTTGCTCTCCATGCTTCGCCACGATAGGCAACAGTTTCACCTATATAATATCTTACGTTAGGTTCCCACAAGTGTACATTGGTAGTATAAGTTGTTCTATCAAACTTGATAGTTTCTTTGATACCACGTGTGGTGTTATAGCTCTTGGTAGCATCTGGAACGTAGAATACATTGTTCAATCTTGCTGTAGCTGTAGCCGTTGTACCTGGATCAATAACGATTAGGTTGGTGTTACCAGCAAAGTAACCGGTACCACGATCCAAAACTGTTACAGATTCAATACGTCCTGAGCCTGTGTCAATTTCCACAGAGACATTTGCGCCGTTACCTGGGCCTTCGAAGAACACAGTAGGATTCTGTGTAAATCCAGAACCTGGATGCACAATATCAACTCTAGTAATTTGATTGTCAACATCAACTGAAACAACATTACCCATGTTGAACGAAATGTTAGAACTAATTGCTTCTACAACATTACCAAATGGGAAATACGAAACGCTGTTAGCAAACAAATTGGCACTAGTAACTTCGGTGTTGGTAATAAAATATCTATTATTAAATCGTATAACTGTATTTGCATACGTTGCAGCCACTTCAGAGCTATATGTGGTTCCAGCAAAGTAGCACTTGATTACGTCAGTAATCAAAGGTGCCACTGTGAATGTAATTTGGTCGCTTGCTACTGAGAAATTACCTGATGGTACTAGTACGGTATCGTTCTTGACTACCACGATACTGCTAGTGGTTGTAGCTACATCTAGTGTGTAAGTAAACACAGTTTCAGTATCATCAATAACTGCGATCACTTGAGGTAAGCTGTCAGGTGACGCTGCCCAATCTACGATTGGAGCATTGACACGATCCGGTCTATAATCACCATTAGAGAAATCAGGGAATACAAAGCTCATACCTGATACGGTTGTATTGGCATTGGCTAATACGTAGGTATTGTCTTCGTATAGAATAATATCATTAATTGTATATGAATTCTCGTCAATCCAGGGTAGCGCACCATCATTACCAACACGGGCAACTAGGTTAGCACCTGTATCTCTTGCACCACTACCATTAATATAAATTACTGGCTTCTCTGTATATCCAGATCCTGGGTTAGTAACATCAATAGATGTAATTTGACCAGTAGCAAAGTTAATTTGTGCTTCCGCTGTAGCACCGCGTCCACCACCACCAGCAATAGTAATTACAGGAGGATCAACATAGCCTACACCTGCGTTATCAATTACAATTTGCGATACTTGTAGTTTACGGCTATTGGCCCATAGTACATTTGGTAGCGATGATAATCTAGCAGTATCATTAGGATTCTTTGGATCTGGTTTACGATATGTTTGTGTTATGGTATCAAAGAAGCCCGGAGCATCAAAGTCTGTAATGTTACTTGAGAACAAGTCTTGGCCATCGTAGTTTAATACGTATTCACGCATTTGTGTACGATATGGTTTGACTTCATCAATAAACTGCTGATAATAACTTTGATTATCTTTGACATAGCTAGGATACTGTGCTAGGCTTCTAATGTTATGTAACGCAGTCAAGAATGATGACTTAAAGATCCAGTCTACAGATTTTTGTTCTGTAAACATATAGTTGATTAACACAAAGAACAATGTACTAAACTCATCACTCAATGACTTAATAAAGATGTCTCTGTAAACAGCTTCAAATATGCTACGTACTTCGCTAGTAGCAAACTGGTCAAATCTAGTGCCATCAAATACTGCACTGTCAAAGCTACCGCCATCAATACTTGCGTCCCACAGGCTGTCTTTAACTTTAATAGTACCGTATTGTAATCCAATTAGTTCTAGTGTTAAGTCAGCTTGTACACGATAGTATGCGAAACGGCCAGTACCGTCATTGTTTACTAAGATTAAATCATCGTAAGACAATGTTAACTTACCAATATCTGGAACAGTTTCTACTGTGTAAGTAATTTGTGCTGTGTTATCAAATGTATCAGAGTACCAATCAATTTGATCAAAGTATAAGTCTGTACGATATGTTTGAATACGTGTCAGCAAGAATGTTCTATCTGCTTGTAGTGTGCTAACAGTCCATAAACCATTATAACGTGTATCTTCAGTAACAAGAACTTTAAATCCAACGGGAATAATCTCCTTGTCCATGTAATCAAGATTTTCCCACGCACCGGTCTTCATATCCCAAGAATCTGTGCCTTCTCTTGGTTGTGGTTCCTGTGAATATAAACGCTGTGTATCAAACTCACGTAAAATTGCTTTAGTTGCAAACACTTGATTTATATAACCAACAAAGTTTCTCAATGCTTCAGGACGATTAATAAAGATACTTTGACGTGGTCTTGAACTAATACCATAGCGTTGTGCAACTGGCACTGCTGGATCTGGAACTAAATGTCCATCAACAGTCATACCAGTTAGGCTGTCTTGTAGCTTTCTAATAATCTTTTCTGGAATATAACTTTGTCCATTGTTTTCAGAAATTAGTTCAAACTCATTATGTATAATACCTTGGCTAGGAATTAATGAATATGAAATGTTTAGTTTAGTATCTGTACCTGATAGATAGCCTGCAACACCATACAAGTTAAATGCATCGTGTCTAATTGGTGCCATGTAGGAAACGCCAGAGTTCTGTGGGTTCTCAATCATATCTGCAACCCTGCCGGCACTCATGTGTTTATTAGAGTTCTCTTTAATTACAGACATTGGATTAACTACCCAATAGTAATACTTGACTCTAACTATCCCGCTAGCTTTTTCTACAAAATAAGCAATAGAATACCGTGTACCGTCAACATATTTGGCTGTACCTGGACCTGCGTAGTTCTCTGGACGTACATCACTTTCTACCCACTCACAAACTTCAATCACAGATCCTGGGAAACGACGACCCCAGTTACGAGCACGATATGTCAAGCTGCCTTGTTCGTAGTCAATGTAGCGAACAGCATCTAGGTTCCACCAGTATTCACCAACACGCTCTGGACCCCATCCAGGTGCTGTACCAATATCGCTGCGAGGTAGATTTAATACTGTACCGTCTAGTGGTGTATTAACGTCTATTGGTGGTCCATCTTGATTATATCTTGCTGGGTCGTAGCTGGTCATGTAATCAATTTCTTGATCAGCTAGTCCCAGTATCTTGCCTTTGGCAGGATCATACAAGTCAAAATTAGTTAGAATTAATTGATTAGTTTTATTGTAGGCAAATGTTCTGTAAATGCTAGTGTAATCAACCTTGGGCTCTGCTTGTTTTAATAACTGCCATGCAGAACGATTTGTTGGGTTAACAAAGATATAGGCTTGTCCAGCTTCTGGTGCTATATTAGAGTCATTGTTTGCTCCAATAATAGCGTACCCATTGCTGACATCAATGCTGCAACCAAAGTTGGCTTGACTCTGTATTGAGTCTGGTGATATCTGCTGTACAAAAGAGAACTGTCCAGGAGTCGCAAATGAATCATTTGGTATTGCAAAGTAATCAAATACATATACTGTGCCAGAGTCAATAGCAAAGTCTGCAAAACGTGTTGTGTTTTGATCAAACGTTGTTGTTAGTCCGTCAATACTGGTTGTGATTCTAGTATCAGCACCTTTGCTGCTTACAAACAATGAGTCAGCACTATCAGATACACGTAGGCTGCTACCAAAATATTCAGACAATGTACGATACGGATGCTCAATAGCTTGTATAACAGGATAAACATCTAGAACGATATCATCAAGTATAGTACCTGAAGCAGGCAATATTGATAGTGCCTGGAACTGTACTACTACATTGGACGTAATAGATAACTGTCCATTAACAACAGTTGCACTAACGCCTGGGACGTCTGCTGCGTTAATTGCAGTAGCGACTTCTAATATAGATGCCATAGTTGGTCTGTAGGCTGAACCTGTTTCGCCATCGTTACCTGTGCCTGTTGCTACAAAACTTGTACCAACAACATTAGCGGCTGCACCAATTAGAGTAAAGTTGGTATTGCCAACTTCTCGTATCACATAGGTTGCACCAATTACAAAACTTCCGGCTGCAGCAACTGGCTCTCCGCCAACTGTAACTTCAACACCATTAAGTCTAAAGCTATCACCTACATTAACTATATTAACGTGTCTATCGCTAGTAGCTTCAAAGAATCCATTTGTTGTAGTGTATTCCTGTGTTTGATATTGTATTGTGCTTGTATCCGGCACTGCTGTAACAAGATAGGATCCGTCAATAGATGAAATACCAGTTACAAGATTACCAGAAGTAAAGGTTACATTAACAGTATCACCAACTTGTAGTTCGTGTTCAAATTCTGTAGTTAAAGTTACTGTAGCATCTGTTTGTGTGTAACTTCCTCTTACTGACATAAAAGGATCAGCAATGTTGGTAATAGTACTACCATACACTCTGCCACGATTAACAAATCTATAAACACGGCCTGCAAAATAATCAGCAGTTGAATAGAATGGTGCGCCAACATATACAGAGCAATTATTTGGACAGAAATCAACTGTGCGGCCAAATGCGCTGTTTGCTTTTGCTACGCTGTCTTCAGTGCCTAGTATTTTAACTAAGTTGAAATCATTAATTTCAATTTCAACTAAGCGTCCACTTTCTGGTAAGCCAGTAAACTTAACTACATTGGTATTAATAATTACGTAGTCTTTACCTTCGGTTTGTTCGTTACCATCTAAGGTTACACGATAAATTGTACCTAAACTTCTAACAGGTGCAAATGTATTTTGTGTGCCGTTAGTGTAAAAGCCTTCTTTCAGTCTATCATAGACCATAGCAGCTCCAGCAAATGGTTGCTGATTAACTGTAGCGTCTGGTGCTCCAACAACAACTTGTGCACCTTCTGTGCCTGTCTTGACACTGTAACCAAAATCACCTGTATAATCTTCAGGAGCAGACAAGGTTGACATCAGTCTGTAGTACTTGCCTTCTGCTACTGTAATAGTATCGTTACTGATTGAACAGTTTGGATTAAACATTACATGTGTGCCATAGACTGTAAAGTCTAAGTCTGCCATGTAAATTCTATTTTCACCTAGTACTTTTAGATAATTCTTGTTATCTGGTACAAAGCCAATATCGTAGTCTGCAACATTAACAGTACCAGTGTTAGTTGCTGAGCTGCTTGCTATAAACGTAAACGTATCTTCATCTACACGAGTTACTGTTACATTTCTAGCAGCAACACCTGTGCCTGATACGACATTTAGGTTAGCTGTTTGACCATTAGTATAGTTGTGATTTTGCATCTCAACAGTAACTAGTGTAGTTCCTTCTTGAACATACACACCTGTCTTACCAGTAATGGTTGTATTCTTTCTATCGTATAGGTCTTGGCCATATACATATACTTTGTCGGCACCCGGAGCACCAACAAATAACCACTTGTCATCTCTACTGATACTTACGCTAAAACCAAACTTGTCATTAGCAGTGCCTGTGGGAACTTTAAGAGTTTGGATATATCCTGCATCAATACCGGTGCCATGATCATATAATACTACTAGACCTTGATTAGATAATGAACCAGGTGCGCCAATTGCAGCTACACTGGTTCCCATATCAACACTGCGTCCATAATCTGCTGCGTGTGGTGTTAGTGTAGAAAACGCTTGTGTTCTATAGAACTCTGTAGTGCCAGCTGGTCTTGTAAACACTTTAACGCCGGCTGTGCTGCTACCAGTTCCTGGACTGCTTACGATTGCGACTGTAGATTTTGCATTAAACTTAACCACAGAGCCATACTCAGAACCAGTAACAAAATCAGCAGCAGCCATATTTGGTGTGCTGTTCGCTGTCCACGCTTCATTCTTTTGATACACTGACCATTCACCTGGTCCGCGATCATTGTCAACCCAAATGGTATCGCCTTCTTTCCAATAGTTTGGCGGTTCAAGTGTAGTGATACCTGATTTCTCTGGGCTACGTAAAGATGTTAACAAGAACAACATACCAGTACCAAACACTGCTTGTACTTCCTGGATAATATCTGGATTTCTAGTTGCCACAACATAGAATGCATTATTATCTTCTAGTGCAAACACACGATAGAAACCATCAAAGTCTGTGTCAAAGCCTTTTAATGCCATGACGTTGCCTTCAACAAATCCGTGTGGATCAAATGTAGTAATCTTTACTAAGCCATTTAAACTATATTCGTAAGCAATAACAAAATTATTTGTTTCACTAACACGATAAACATTCCAGTCATCATCAAAGTCTTTTGCTACCCAAATTTTATAACCACTACCAACAAAGTTAATTGATGAATCTAGATTGGAGTAACTTCTAATGTCGTAGATGGTATTATCAATATCACTAAAATTAACATAACCAGCTGTTATTGGTTTGTCCATTTCAATAGTGTATGTTAGATCGTTTAGAATCTTAGGGTTATAGTTATTAGGACGACGCCATAGACGATCTGGTGGTACGCTAATAATTTGATCTACTGCTACATCGTTGTTTGCTGCTAACAAGAATGTTGTTGGATCTTCCTTAAACAAAGATTCATCAAGTGTGATCTCCACAAATTCATTGCTGTCAATAGAACCGTAGCCACCTACACGTATTGCCCATTCTTCGTATGTGGTTAACTTGCTGTTTAGGTTACCTAACTGAACTGCACTTAGTGCATCAACTGCAGCCTTGGTACCTTTTTGTTTAATGTACCCAGAATAGAACTTGGTTTGTGTTTCTAAATCTAGTCCTAAGTCTGTAAAGTAATTACGCTCTCTAAATCCAATCAAGCTATTGCTAAACTTGGCAATTTCTCTGTTCTTGGGTTGATTGTTGATATCATATATTTCATCCAACAACTGTGCGTTCTGACTAAAGTTAGGCAGTAGGCCTGTTGTGATTTTATTTGCATCTATACGTTTCCAGTATGCTGGATCAAAGTTCTGACTAGCAATTAAATTTTCAATTGCTGTATAGAAATTATTCTTATAAGATACTAGTGTACCTTTCTTGTAATCAGTACCAATTTGCCATGCATCAACTGTGTCAGTGCTATAGATAAATCCTGGAACATCTAACTGCCCATTCCATGAACCAGTTTTGCTACCAACTAGTTTTAGTCTATACTGTCTGTTGCCTAGCTCAGGCATATAGATAACATCGTTAAACAGTGTAGTGTTATCAAATATCAATGCGTGTTCATACTGTACAATGTTCAGTGCTGCGAAACAGATTGTTTGGCCGGTAGTGGCTGTTAACTTAAAATCTGCGTCACTACGCACAACAGTAAATTGTGTGTTCTTGATTACAACAAAGTTCTGATCTAATACTCTAGTACCGTTAGCACTGTTTTCAATTTCATCTACAAAACCATTTGGACTATTAACTTTAATTTGGCTAATTACAGGGCTCAATACTAACAAGCTACCTGTTCTCCAACCTTGCTGCGACCAAGTCAAGAACTCTAACGCACTAAGTGTAAAGTCCTGTTGTTTTTGTAAATCTGTATTCCATTCGTCAAAGCGCATGCCTTGGCCAGTTAGGAATCTACCATAGCTTACTAGGAAGTCAACTACTTGTTGACGTGTATTAAATTCAAAGCCGTAAGGAACTTTAATTTTATAATTCTGGAAGTCTTGATAGATAACCCCAACAGCTCGGCCTGCTTCAATACGTGCAAAGTTATTGTTAGACAAACTTGGAATAATAGTAAAGAATGGATTCTCTAGGTCATATCCACTAACAGTCCAGCCAGCGTTAGATTTTTGTACCAATACTGCGCTGTAGTTAATTTTCTTAACTACACTAGATTTGTTTAGATAAATCTCATAGTTCTCTTCAGGAACAATTACACTTGCAGTTGTACTTGAAGGACTACTTTGTTCTGCAATAACTTTGATATATTTTTTATCAACAAAGCCTGCAACTTTATAACTTAAACGTACACTTAGGCCTTTTAGGTAATCTTTAATCTTATCACCAGGACTAGATAAACCTAGGTTAGTCAAGTAATCGCCAACCCAGTTAATATAACCAGCTGAACGTTCAATCGTGCCGTCTAGCAGTTTACCATTAACATGTACTTCTGTTGGTGTAATGCGTTGTGTATTGTTATCTAACGCATGCTGACCAGTATAGGTGTTGATGCTGTAACGATCAATATTCGCAAGACTACCAAAATAATAACCTGGCTTGGATACAGCAAATACCAACTGTAATGCAAACGGGAATTCGCTGCTACGGCGCCATGCGTTTTCAACAGGACCCATTTCTCCTACTGAGAAACTGGCACTAGCTTTTGCGCTGTTAAAGTCAGAGACCAAGAATTGTTCTGGACTACGTAAATTACCTTCATCGTCAACAGGAATAATTCTCATCAAATCTGGACGTGCAAATTTAGTGTCGTAACGATTTTCTCCGTGTATGTAACCATCACGTAGATCTTCCCACAGTACAAAGTTACCACCAGTGTAAGGTGCTACACCATAACGTGCTTCCCACCATGCTGGCTCATCGCTGAAGCCTAGCATTTCCCAAGGATGTGTATGTGGACGGTCTGTGTCATAGAAATATTTGTATATTGCTCTCCAGCTACCTGGCAAAAACTCGCCATCCACTGTGTCCTTGAAGTTTTTGTAATTCCATGTATAAGGATTGTTACTGTTAA
>JAUKPQ010016523.1:0-12623 GCA_032273045.1 Chloridella minuta
GTTAAACGTATCTAACTGGGGTGCAAGCAAGTTAGACCGTAACGTAGCAGATACAGTGAATGCAAATCACAACGCAGTACACGATGCAAGCAAGGTCTATAAGAATCTAACAGCAGGTTCAACACTATGCTCAGACATAGGCAAGTACGCAGCTAAGATTCGCCTGTATCACAATGACATGACAATGCCGTGGGCTTCCAAAGGGGCAAGGCTTCTACCTACCAGCTTAGTCTTAGAGTACAAGCAGCAGATCAACAACATGAAGATTACATACGAGACGATGTGTAATAACTTCTTCAATCAATACCCAACAATAGTATCCAATGCACAGCAACACTTAGGTGCGTTGTTTAAAGCAGATGACTACCCAACACTTGACGAGATCAAACAGAAGTTCGGTTTCAAGATAGTGTTCTCACCGTTACCCGAAGCAGGTGACTGGAGATTAGATGTAGGTAACGAGGACTTACGTGAGTTAGCCGCAAGCTATGAAGCTGACTTCAATGATAGGTTAGCCGAAGCAGTACGTGCCCCGTGGGATAAGTTACACAAAGAATTAACAGCACTATCCGCTAAGTTGAATGACGAAGGTGCTGACCCTGACAAGAAGAAACGATACCACGATAGCTTGATCGAGAACCCGCAAGAACTATGCAGATTACTTACTCACTTGAATGTAACCAATGACCCTAAGTTAGAGGAAGCACGACGTGACCTTGAGCGTGCCTTAGTAGGTGTAGACATCGAGGACATCAAAGAGTATGAGACTGCACGTAGCGATGTGAAGAAACGTGTCGATGCAATCTTAGATAAATTTGATTGGTAATGTGGAAGAAAAGGAGAGCTAACATGGGATACCGAAGTGATGTAGTTGCACTGCTATACACAAACAAACCCGAGCACTTACCACTACTTAAGCTATGGCTAACAGCTAACTTCCCTATGAAGGAGTTTGAGAATAGCATCAAGTGGTTTGATAGAGGGATCATACTCAAGGAAGAACATGTTAAGTGGTATAGCGAGTACGACGAGGTTAAGTTATTTAACAGCGCAACATATAAATTTGTAGAAGAGTTCTGTGAAGGTAAGGGAGCGTTCGATGGTGCGTATGAGTTCATGCGTATCGGTGAGAACGACGATGATATAGAGAGTGATAGTTGTGGTGACTACGACTACTTACTTAGTTGTGAGCGTTCAATTCATATAGATATAAAGGGAGAATAACATGACCTATAGAAACAGTGGGATAAAACGCTTGCGTGATTATAAGCAAGCAATGGAATGGTATGAAGCAACACCACCTATCAAAGGTACAGGTAGGAACGGAGGGCTAAAGCCTTTAGGACATCGTAACCGTACACACTTTCAAATACTTAAGGGCACTGAGGGTGAGATCAAGTGCAGACTATATGACACCGATGTTGTTACGTTCTACCCTGATGACACAATCAAGATTATCAATGATAACTATACAACGCAAACAACAGCTAACTTTATAGAAGATGTGTTAGGTATATTCGCAGCAGTACAAGATCATGACATCGTAATAGGTTTACATGGTATGCGTTATCGCTTAGGTGATGGTGTGGTAATGAAGCGTGACGAGCAAGGCATACTGCGAGTACTTAAGGTTGACAAAGCATACGTACACATTATTAACCGCAAGGTTATGGCTAAGCTACGCAACAACGTCAAAGACTTCATGCAGTATCTTAACGGTAGCATCAAGGTTAGAGACAACGGTAGGTTTAATGAAGAAGAGAAGGAAGCGTTGTTAGAACATCTGGGTATGACTGACTATAGCTTTGGTCTTGCTTCTATACCCACATGGCGCACTGAAACAGATGAGCTACGTAAAAGATTGGGTATGTTCTTTGATATGGTCAAGAGTGGGGACATGGAGAACTGGTATAGGGCTTCTTGTTGGATGGCTTTCTCGCAATACACGTGGGTTAAAGCAATTAGCCTAACACCAAAACAAGCTAAGATTACTATGGATAACTTCATACTTGCAGTATACCCAGAAGCACTAACTAAAATAGAAGTACCAGAAGGTACGGTTAAACGTGATCGTTATAGACAAGTAGCGTTAATGAGTGGAGCTTAACATGGCATATAAATACCCAAACGTAATATCAAATACAAAGCACACATCGCTTAGCAATGAGAATGATTTAGATGTACACGAAGATATACAACCATTCATAGATGCCCTAGCCGTGAAGTATCCGCAGTGGGAGTTTGTTGCTACTGGAGTTAGATACACAGGTGATAACAACGAGGAAGCTAAGTCGATTAGGTTTGCAGTATTTAACGATGCTAACCCACGTGAGCAAGTAGGTGAGATTAAAGGTGAGTATAAGTATAACAATGATGGTAAGAGATTGCCGTCGTATATAGTGTACAACCAAAGACTAGCGCATGATAGGGAACGAGGACACCGCCTTGAGACTACTAAGTTATCTGTAGCTATGAAGGCTATACATAAATACTTCAACCCTCCGCCCGTTACAGCCCTGCTTGAACAAGTAATGACAAGAGGTGTAGGTCAGTTCAATCATGCAGTAGCGCACAAGGAAAGGTTAGCAAGGAACACTGAGTACCAATTGCAAGTATCTAAGGAAGAGTTTATCAAGGCTAACTGGGACAAATACTTAGATAGTCTAGCTGATACGCTACTAAATGTAGCCCACAAGTACAAAGAAGAGTTCGATGAGTACCTGCGACTGTTCAATATACAAAGAAATAATTATGCTCTTGCAGTTGTCATACAGAATGATAAATATGTGGTATCCTGTAACGACAAGATAACTACCTACGATGTAAACACTATCCCGATTGATCTAAGAGCACAGATAGGTCTGCTTAAATTGATAGATGAAGGTGATGTGTTAGAGGATGTAGGTGTACGGACTAAAGATGGTTTCCTAGTATTTTTACCTAAGGATAAGAAAGATGAAGTGTCCTAAGTGTGGCGATGAGCATACTAAAGTAACTCAGACTGAGAAGCGTGGCACGGGGGTGTGGCGCAGACGCAAGTGCGTGGAGTGTAGTCATAACTTCCAATCATTTGAGGATTTGTATACCCCCAAACAGCGTACACAGAAAGAACCTGTACTACCTAAGATGCACAGTGATAAGAAGCAACCCGCAATGCCCAAGAAGGACAAAGACTTAATCAAGAAAATCAAAACTGAGATTAGACATAAGCACGAAGATAGAAGAAACAAAGTAGCAGACTATTACATCGAAGATGATTACGATGATATTTACTAACCAAAGGAGCTAATATGTTAATTGAACAACAGCAGGTCTATCTACAATCCGTAGCTAAGCATGGGGTAGAAGAGATTGATAAGGTAACTAGAATGTTACAGCGCATGAGTCCAGAGTTATTCTTAAACGAGTCTAAGGCTGTTATGAAAGAGCGTAAGTTCTTTGACCAACCTGCGTCACTTAAAGCAGGTGATGACTATGCTAGCCACGAGGTAGACATGGTTGATGGACACGAGCGTTACGCTATACATGAAGCACGTAGTATCAAAATCTTACGTAGAGGGATGGGATACAAATGAACGAGCAAACAGAAAACATAGATGAATTAGAGGATGTAGAAGCTATAGATGACAAGGAAGAAAAGCTATTCGCTAAGGAGATAGAGAGACAAAAGTCTTTAGCCCTTGAAGAATCTAAGGTAGCACGAGATGAATTCGTAGTGTGGTATCAAAGCACTATAGCTAAGGAAGTAGCATGGGATCATCCTGTTACTAACTTAATGTATCACGCATGGATAGCGTCACATGGTGAGAAGAAGTGGGAGTCACAAGAGAGTATAGAGAAACGCAAACTCGTTAGGTTAAAACGAGCTGAGACTCTAGCTAAGAACAAAGCATTAAAGGCTGAAAAGGAGAAACGACATGGCTGATAGATTTGACTTAGAACATAACATACTTAATTGTTGGGGTATCACTGATGAGATGAAGATGCTTGATGAGCAAGGAGCTAGCGTTGCTGATATGAGATGCTTGATAACCCTGTATGAGTATAAGTTCCAGAAGTTATGGACTGTGTTTGAGGATATGGTACACGAGGGCAAGTTTAAAAAGCGGGAGGAGTGATGCGCTTCTGGGTATACGACGAGGACAACGTGTTGGTTCGCAAGTTCTGGGATAAGTTTTCCGCAGAGAAGTTCTTGCAAGACGGATGGAGAATCGAAGTACAACCAATACAGAAGAAGCAGTTACCGACACCTGATACACATGGAGAAGCGAGGTGGTGATGACAAGTAAAGAAATAGAAGAACTCGCAGGGCATAGGCAAGTACCTGCATGGGTTGTGAAGTTAGTAGGTGATGCCTTAGCAGCACAAAAGAAAGAATGGGTAGGTCTGACGGACGGTGATGTTAATTACTGTGTAGACGCAATATATAAAGGTTTTGACGTGAAGCCGAGAAACGAAATAGAGATTAAATACTTTGAGCGAGTAATAAAATTCGTAGAAGCAAAACTAAAGGAGAAGAACACATGAAGAGAGCAGATATTCTTGGATGGTTTACAGATATATGTTTAGCGTGGCTTATGTTAATTATTATAGTAGTGCTATCAAAGCTGACCTATGATTATTTAAGTGCGCCAAACATATTCAAGAAAGAAACAACGCTGACACAGAAGCAAGCAGATGAGATGTGCGCAGCATGGTGGTTTGATACTGACATAGAAGCAGCGAAGAAAAGGATATGTAAGAAATGACTTGGCTACAAGCAATGTTTATATTCATAGGTATATTTTTCGGTATATCTATTTGTGCATGTGTTGGGTGGTGTATACTATATAAATTTTTTAATCAGGAGTAGAAGTATGTCAACCGTAGTAACAAGGCAGTCTAAGAAGATACGAATGAAGTCTATGACTATCCGAGTACCAGAACATATCATCGATCATTTCAGAGATAACTATTCTAACGGTAGTAAGAAGGTACGAGAAATACTAGAAGCATACATACAGAAACAAGGAGCTAAGGATGAGAAAGCAAAAGACAAAGCATGATGTAGTTAATAACCCTGACCACTACACAGCAGGTGGTATAGAAACTATTGATTTCATAGAAGCTAAAGGACTAGACTATCACTTGGGTAACGTAGTTAAGTATGTTAGTCGTGCAGGTAAGAAGAGTGCAGATAGTTTAGAGGATTTAAAGAAAGCACAATGGTATTTAAATCGAGCTATAGAGAAGAGGTAATCATGGCTATGACACCCGAAGCAAAAGTAAAAGCGCAAGTAGTTAAGCTACTAAGGAAGTACGACGCATATTATTTTTTCCCCGCAGCAAATGGCTACGGACGTGCGGGCATACCTGACATCATCTCTTGTGTTAACGGTAAGTTCATAGCTATAGAGTGCAAGGCAGGGAGCAATACAACCACAGCACTACAGAAAAAAGAACTTGATGAGATTCAAGAAGCTAAGGGTATAGCCGCAGTGATTAACGAAACCAACATAGACCTAATAGAGCAGATACTAAAGGAGCTTACACAATGAGTGAAGAATTTTGCGATGGGGTAAAGATTCTACTTAAACGTATGGAGTCTAACCCTGAAGAGTTTAAGGGGGCAGATAATAAATGGCATAACTTGATACCCAAAGGAAGTGGTGGGTACGTAGACTGGAATCATGCACTGACAGAAGAAGAAACAAAAGCATTGGCTGAAGGTATGCGTAAGATACATAGAACTGTGTATACCGAGAAGGTTATGTCTACGCTGTTATATAGCACGGAAGATCTGGCACAAGTACAACCCGGTACGTGGGTTAGTGTTGGCAGTGCGGGTAGTGGAGGTAGCGGTGTGATAGCAACAAACAACACGACACATTATAACCCATACCAAAACTCAATTACATACCCGCCGAACCAAACAAACACACCCATAAAGAAACCAACACTAGGCGAAGTATTAAAACAAAAGTTAGCCATACTATGAAAATAATCGCACTTGACTTTGAGACTTACTACGACAAAGAGTTTAGTCTATCAAAGATAACTACTGAAGAATACATCCGTGACAAACGGTTCGAAACTATAGGAGTGGGGATAAAGGAGGATGGAAAAGATGCTGAATGGTTTAGCGGAACACAGACCCAGATTGAGAGCTATCTCAAGTCACTCAATCTTGAACAACACCTTGTACTGGCTCACAACGCTATGTTTGATGCCGCTATACTTAGTTGGCGTTTTGGGATTAGTCCTCGGGGGTGGCTCGATACGCTTAGCATGGCACGTGCACTACACACTATTGAAGTGGGTGGAAGCCTTGCTGCGCTTGCCGAGTATTATGAGCTTGGTAAGAAGGGAACGGAGGTTGTCAACGCACTCGGTAAAAGACGTGTGGACTTCACCGCCCAAGAATTAGCAGAGTATGGTGAGTACTGCAAGAACGACTGCCACTTAACACTAGAGCTATTCAAGATACTGTCACAGGGCTACGACAAGGATGAGCTTAAGCTTATTGACTTGACCATACGTATGTTTAGTGAACCGGTGTTGCGGTTAGATGGAAGTGTATTAATTGAACATCTACACCACGTTAAGCTTAACAAAGAAGAGTTAATGAATGCGGTTGAATCGGTTGGTAGGGATCAACTCATGTCTAACGATAAATTTGCTGAGATGTTAAGGAAGCTACAGATTGACCCACCTAAAAAGATAAGTGCTGCTACAGGTAAGGAAGCCTATGCGTTTGCAAAATCTGATGAAGAGTTCAAAGCTTTATTAGAACATCAAGACCCACGAGTACAAACTCTTGTAGCTGCGAGACTAGGCGTTAAGTCTACGTTAGAAGAAACAAGAACCCAACGCTTTATTGACATTGCTTCTCGTGGATGTATGCCAGTTCCCCTACGCTACTATGCGGCTCACACGGGACGGTGGGGTGGTGACGAAAAAATTAATTTGCAAAACCTTCCCAGAAATTCTCCTATTAAGTACGCTATCTATGCGCCACGTGGTTACTTGATGATTGACTCTGACTCTTCACAGATTGAAGCACGTACACTTGCTTGGTTGTCTGAGCAGAATGATCTCGTTGATGCTTTTGATAGGGGGGAAGATGTATATAAGAAGATGGCAGCTGCCATTTATAATAAAGCGGAAGATGACATTGATAAAGCGGAGAGGTTCGTTGGTAAGACAACGATTCTTGGGGCAGGGTACGGTATGGGCGCGGCTAAGTTCCAGACACAGCTTAAGACATTTGGGGTGCAGGTTGACGAAGATGAATGCAAGAGGATCATACAGGTCTACCGGCAGACTTACCCAAAGATACCTGAATTCTGGAGGGCTGCGGGGAAAGCGCTAGATTGTATAAAAGACAACGTATTCTGTTATCTTGGTCGTGACGGTATTCTGACAGTTGAAGGCAGCAAAGGAATCAAGTTACCGAATGGTATGTACCTTAAATATCCGAACCTACGCAAGGTAATTAAGGAGGACGGTAATACAGAAATAGTGTATGATACGAAGAAGGGTAGAGCGATTATACCTAACAGGATATACGGCGGTAAGGTAACAGAGAACGTATGTCAAGCATTAGCAAGAATAGTTATCGGTAAGCAGATGTTATTGATAGCTAAGAAGTACAAAGTCGTGATGACTGTGCATGATGCGATAGCTTGTATCGTACCAGAAGAGGAAGTAGAAAATGCACAAGAGTTTGTTGAGATGTGCATGAAGATAAGACCTGAGTGGGGTATGGAGTTGCCCTTGAACTGTGAAGCTGGAAACGGCATGAGTTATGGAGCGTGTTAAATGAGTACATCAAATGCGTATAAGAGACTTGTTAATTTGTTTAGAAGAAATAGAAATGAAGACGAATCAGATGGAGAACTTCACACTTCACATAATGTAAATTCTAAAATAAGAATTCATTTACACAAGGCTATAAACGGTAAAGTTATTGAGGTTCACGCATACAACCCCAAACCAAACTCACATGAATCAGATTGGGATTCTGAGTTTTACCTTGTCCCTGAAGGCGAGTCTTTATATGCCGCAGTAGCTACCGTATTAACCATGAAGGGTTTAGCAGCATGATAAAGCTTATTAAAAGATGGTTAACCGCACAAACGATGCAAATGGAATCAACAAATACCCAAGACTATAAACATGTAAGCCCACACAACACTAACCCGTCGCTTAAGGTTTCTTTATATCACGGGCTTAACGGTAGGATACTAGAGATAGCAACACACTCGACTGTAAACCAAGGCAGCTTTAAACATTCTGAGTGGGAGTATGAATTTTATTCTGTCCCTGAAGGTGAGACACTAAGCACTGCTATAGCTACTGCGTTTACTCTAAAGGAACTTTCAAAGTGACAGTACCAGCTTGGTCTTACAGCAGCATCAAAACTTTCGATCAATGTCCTAAGAAGTACTACCACTTACGGATACTAAAAGATGTCAAGGATTCGGATACAACCGCGACAGTCTATGGTAAGGAGCTTCATACAGCGGCGGAGTTATACATACGTGATGGCACGGAAATACCCGCTAAGTTCAGCTTTATTAAGACGACACTTGAGGCACTTCAAAAGATCGAGGGCGAGAAGCACTGTGAGATTAAGTTAGGTGTAGCAAAGAAAGACGGAGAGTTCACACCATGTGAGTTCTTTGACGAAGATGTATGGTGGCGAGGTATAGCTGACTTACTTATCATTCAAGGTGAGAAGGCTTTCCTAGTCGATTATAAAACTAGTAAGAATGCGAAGTATGCAGATACTAAACAGCTAGACTTGCTTGCAGGTGCAGTGTTCACACATTACCCTCAGGTCAAAACCATAAAGTCGGCACTACTATTCGTAGTAAGTAACGAGGTGGTACAGAAAGAGCATGATGCTTTATTTAGAACCGCCTATCTATCAGCGATGCAACCAGAGCTAACAAGACTGGAAGCCGCAATTAATAACGATGTATGGAACACTAATTCTGGTCCACTATGTAAGTTCTGCCCAGTCGTAGAGTGTCCGCATAATAGAAGAGGTTAATCATGCCGTACGTAAATAAGAAGCGCCCTTACAAAAAAGAATATGAGCAACAGGTAGAACGTGGTGAACATGAAACGAGAATGGATAGACAACGTGCTCGTAACGAGATGGACAAGAAAGGTATAGACCGTAAAGGTAAGGACATAGACCATACGATTCCTCTGTCTAAGGGTGGCACGAACGCACCGTCTAACCTGAAACTAAAATCACCTAGTGCTAATAGATCGTTTAGTCGTAACTCAGACCATACGGTTAAGACAAACAAACCAAAGAAATGATAGACGAAGCAACGATAAGTGAGGAAGAAGCTAGAGCTATTTGGCTTACTACTTTTGGGTCAGGTTGGGTTGGCATGGACGACGTATTTGATTCTGAAGGTATGTTTCCGTGGGCTGCTTACAATATACTTGACCGCTACCGTAGCCTTACTAATGACTATGCTCACCACAGAGTAAAAATAAAATGCAAATCGTAGATGATAAGTTGTTGGTTGTACGCACCCGTAGACCGCACCTAGTAACAGAAAAAATTAAGCGTAGCAAAGTTGTACAAGTCCTTGTTGATGGGCTGCATGACGTTGCCGTTTATTGGGGGTTGAAGGAAGCACAAGACTTAGCAGGTCTAAAGATCAAGAACGTACCGTCTACGATTAATCGTGACTACGAGTACCCCGGTCAGTTTAAACCGTTTGCGCATCAGAAAGAAACAGCAGCATTCCTAACCCTGCGTAAGAAAGCATTTTGTTTTAATGAGCAAGGTACAGGTAAGACAGCAGCAGTTATATGGGCGGCTGATTACTTAATGAAGCTAGGTCTTATCCGCCGTGTACTTATTATTGCACCGCTATCTATTCTAAAGTCTGCATGGCAACAAGACCTATTCCGTTTTGCTGTACATCGTAGCTGCGAGATAGCCTATGGTAAGCGTGAAGTACGTAAAGAAATTATTAGAGGTGAAGCTGAGTTTGTAATCATTAACTTTGATGGTCTTGATATTGTTAAGGACGACATCATAGAAGATGGTAGGTTTGATCTGATCGTAGCTGACGAAGCATCTGCTTATAAGAACATGCAGACTAATCGTTGGAAAGCATTGAAGTCTATAGTAACGACTGATACATGGCTATGGATGTTGACAGGTACACCGGCTGCTCAGTCACCAGTAGATGCGTATGGTCTAGCTAAGTTAGTTAACCCTGATGGTGTACCTAAGTTCTTTGGTCAGTTCCGTGACAAAGTAATGGAGAAGGTAGGTCAGTTCAGATGGGTTCCTCGCCCTAACGCTGAAGTTACTGTACATAATGCACTGCAACCTGCTATTCGTTTTGAGAAGGCGCAGTGCTTAGACTTACCAGACGTTACGTTTGTTGAACGTGAAGCACCACTTACCCCGCAGCAAAAGATGTACTACAAGACGCTAAAAGACTTGATGGTTATGGACGCGGCAGGTGAAGAGGTTACAGCTATTAACGCAGCGGTAAAGATCAATAAGCTGTTACAAATTTCAGGCGGTGCAGTTTACTCAGATACAAAAGAAGTTATTGAGTTTGATGTTAGCAATAGATTAAATGCTGTGCAAGAAGTTATCGAAGAGTCAAGTCATAAGGTGCTAGTGTTTGTACCTTTTTCTCATACGATTCAACTACTTAAAGAACATTTAGCTAAGGCGAGTATTAAGGCTGAGATCATTAGTGGTCAAGTTCCTGTGAACCAACGTAACGATATTATTAAACGCTTCCAAGAGCAGCAAGACCCTAAGGTACTAATTATTCAACCACAAGCTGCATCCCATGGCTTGACATTGACCGCAGCAGATACGATAATATGGTACGCACCTGTCACCTCAGTAGAAACATACCTGCAAGCTAATGCTCGTATCAATAGACCGGGGCAAAAGAATGCAATGACTATCGTGCATATTAAGGGTAGTGAAGTAGAGACAAGGATGTACCACATGTTACGTAACAACATTAAGAATCACAATCGGATCATCGAACTCTATAAACAAGAATTATCAGAAAAATAGATTGCATTGTAAGAAAATAGTGTAGAATAAAATTTAGTATCAATACGCATGAGGATTGTTAAAACCTTGTAGGAGTACAGGGCAAGGTAAATATCCCCAGCTGGGTTCAGTCCTCAGTCGTGTTGGTACTAAGAAGCCTGAGGGTTAGGATGTTGTATTTGTTTACGGCATAGCAAAAGCGATGGGAATCCTTTCCCTAGCCCTCAGACTTGTTTGACTAGCCCAGCCGGAGGTGGCGCATATAACACCGGCAGTGGGAGCTAAGCACCTTCCTTTCGGTCTTTGGCTTTGCCCGTTTAGTGATCCCACACTTATAATAAAGGAGCTAATATGGAAGATAATGAAATACCCGCAGATAAGTTAGTGAAAGCGTATATAAAAATACGTGACGCTAAATCAGAGTTAGTAAAGCAGCACGAAGTAGAAGTGGCAAAGTTAGAAGAGCAGATGGATGTACTGTCTAAGAAGATGTTAGATATTTGCAAGGATAACGGAGCTGATTCAATCAAGACTAATGCAGGTACTATTATGCGTAGTGTGTCCACAAGATACATGACCAATGACTGGGATAGCCTGTATAAGTTTATTAAGGAACATGATGCAATTGGGTTACTCGCAAAGTTTATCCATCAAGGCAACATGAAGCAGTTCATCGAAGAAAACCCCGATGTGTTCCCACCCGGCATGTTAGTTGATAGCCAATATAAAATCGTTGTGAGGAGAAGTAAATGAGCGAAGTCTCTATTTTTAAGAACCGTGCAGTAGCAGTAGCCGGTAAGAAAGCACCTAGTGCCTTAACCCAATCGCTGATGAAAGCGAACTCGGGTAGCCGTATCCCACGTATTTCACCACGTAACGGTATGTTCAAGCGTATTGTTAATGGCGAAGATGTAGGTAAGTTGAAGAGTCCTCTGCGTGTAGTTATTGTGGGTGTAGCACCTGCGACTGCACAGCGTACGTTCTACGCTAAGACATGGGATCCAAATGCTGAAGCAGCTCCGCCAGATTGCTGGACTAACGATGGTCAAAAGCCTGACGCTAGCATCAAAGCCCCTCAAGGTAAGAACTGCGAAACATGCCCACAGAATGTAAAAGGTTCTGGTCAAGGCGATACTAAAGCTTGCCGTTTCAAACGTCGTATTGCTGTGATCTTGCCAGAGGAAACTGAAGGTAATAACAGCGGTCAGGTGTATCAGTTTGAAGCAGCATCTAAGTCTATCTTCGGTAAGGGCAACAACCATGTGTTCCCACTGAATGCTTACATCGATTACATCATTGCTAACGGCGAAGACATCGATGGTGTTGTTACTGAAATCTCTTTCAACGAGAACAACGACAACCAAAGCGTTCTGTTCCGTGCAGTTGACTTTGTAGGTAGCGATCCAGACTTAGCTGAAGTTGTAGCTAAAGCAGTTGAGTCTACCGAAGCACACAAAGCAGTTATGTTGACTGCCGGTGCTATCGACAAAGGCGAGACTGAAATCCCTAAAGCTATCGCAGCACCACAGGTAGCCGATGAACCAGACGAGCCAGTAGCTGCACCTACCAAGCGTGTCAGTAA
>JAUKPQ010016544.1:0-12616 GCA_032273045.1 Chloridella minuta
TGACTTTGCATTAACTACCACAGGAACTGCCACCGGAACTATATCTAACGTAAGCGCTACATCAGGCACTACAATTACGGTAACGGTAAATACAATCGCAGGTAATGGAACAATTCGATTAGATGTACCCGTTTCATCAACTATTACTGATAACGTGGGCAATGCATTGACCGCTGCCTTCACCACGGGCCAGGTCTACGCTATTGATAATGCCATCCCTACAGTAACTAGTATTGTAAGGGTTGACACATCTCCCACCAATGTTACTTCTGTCGGCTTTACGGTAACCTTCTCTGAAAATGTGAATAATTTAGCAACTACTGATTTTGCATTAACATTAGGGGGAACTGCAACAGGAACCATATCCAACGTAAGTGCAGCTTCAGGCACCACCGTTACAGTTACCGTTAATACGATTACCGGTAATGGATCCATTCGCCTGGATGTACCAAACACTGCTTCTATATCAGATGACGCAGGTAATCAGTTAACTGCTGCCTTCACTACCGGTCAATCCTATTCTATCGACACAACCACACCTACAGTTACCAGCATCAACCGAAATGATACCGATCCAACCAATGCTACAGCGGTAGATTATACGGTAACTTTTTCAGAAAATGTAAATGGTTTAGCTACTACCGATTTCGTATTAACCAATACAGGAACAGCTACCGGAAGTATTGCCAGTGTGAGTGCAAGTTCAGGCAATTCAATAACTGTTACAGTAAACACAATCACAGGGTCAGGAACCATTCGGCTAGATGTAAAGAATTCGGGAGCTGGTGTTACGATTACTGATGACGCAGGAAATAATTTTGCAGCAGGGTTTACTACTGGCCAATTCTACACTATTGATAATTCTCCTCCAACTGCAGCAATCTCTCGTATCAATACTTCACCAATTAATGCTACTTCCGTTACCTTCCGCGTTACTTTTAATAAGGATGTAAACAATGTAGACATTACTGATTTTGAATTGAATCCATTAAATACAGCACTGGGTACATTACCAGGTGCTGTTACCGTAATTACAGTAAAACGTATTTTTGATATTACTGTAACTTCGGTATCCGGTGATTCAGAAATACTTAATCTTGATTTCGCAACCGGACAAAATATCGTTGATGCGATTGGAAATGCGTTCAGTGGTGCTCCATCTCCCGATCCGGATTACATCATTGATAACATAGCACCAACGATTAGCCCGAGCACAATCAACCTGAGTTTGAACGGTGGTGCACCTGAAACAATCGTCTTCAGCTTGAGCGAAGAACTCAATCTGGCCGAAGGAGCTGCTGTGACAGGATTCACCACAAGCACAGGAACAATTGCATCTGCCATTTATAGTGGCAAAGGGACAACCAATACTATTACACTGGCAAGTACTGCAAATCTGGCATGGGGTGGTATTACTACGGTTAGCTACAATAGTGTGACGGGTAATATTACTGACAAGCTTGCATTAAATTCAATGGTCACATTTGCTAATCGTAACGTGACTATCCTCGTAATTAATCTTGGCCTGGGAGATATTGCTTTCACTTCATTTGAATCGGATGATCCGGATTACTTCTCATTCGTTTTATTGAAAGATATCTCAGCAGGTACGGTTATCAACTTTACTGATAACGGATGGACCAACACTAACTCCTTCCGGTCGGAAGGAAATGATGGAACAATCCGCTGGACTGCAGATGTTGATTATTTTGCAGGAACTGAAATTCTGTTTTCCGGAGGCGCACCATTTTCTGTAAACTTTGGTACAATAACACAGGACGCAACAAACGATCCGATAAAACTCTCCACCGATGGAGATCAGATTTTTGCTTACCAGGGAACTTCCACATCGCCTACTTTCCTTGCTGCAATAAGTTTCAATGGAAACTGGGGTAGCAATGCTACCAATCAAAATACTTCCGCCTTACCTTCATCCATCACTACAGGAAATCATGTTGTCATATCTTCAGTTGATAATGGTAAACATAACCGGACGGTCACTTCAGGCAGTGTTTCCACAGTTCGTTCTGCTATTAATACAGCGGGTAACTGGACTACCAGCAACAGTGCGCAGACTGCACCTACCGCAGGACTGACCAGTTATGTTCTTCCTCCTGATCTCACCGGTACACCATTCAGTCCTGCAAGTGGCGCGACTGTACCTGCCTCGTTACCAACTTTAACAATCACCTACAACGACAATATCTCTGCCGGATCTTCTACCGGCCTGGATATCCGGTTGCTTGACGTCACTTCAAGTAGCATCATTAATACATGGAATGTTGGTACAGCGTCAGTAACGATATCAGGTACTACAGCAACCATTAATCCACTTGGTATTACATTGGCCAATGGTCACGTTTACCAGGTTCTCGTTGCTAAAAGAATATTCCTGAATAGTGACGGGAATGGTAATACATCAATCTCGGGTACTACCTGGCAATTCACTGCTGATGCAGTTGCACCAACAGTATCTTCCATTAACCTGTTAACACCAGCCACTACTCCTACTAATGCTACTTCAGTTGTGTTCCGTGTTACTTTTAGTGAGCCCGTAAACAATGTGTCTGCTGCTGACTTTACAGTAACTCAAAGTGGTGTCACCTCAGGTGCTCTATCCATTTCGCCTCAATCAACCAGCGTATATGATGTTACTGTTCCATCAGTAGCAGGTAATGGTTCATTGAGATTGGATGTTTTCAATGGGACTGCTACTATTACAGACATACCAGGAAACCCTTTTGTTACTTCATACACCGCTGGCCAGGTGTACAACATCGATCAAACCAATCCTACAGTTTCATCTATTACAAGAAGTTCGGCTACTCCTACAAATGCAACTTCCATTGGATTTACAGTAAATTTCAGTGAGAATGTAAGTGGATTAACTACTTCTGATTTTGCATTGACAACTTCCGGAGCTACAGGAACAATTGCTTCTGTAAGCGCTGTATCAGGAACTTCTGTGACTGTAACTGTAAATTCAGTGAGTGGTGATGGAACAATCAGATTAGATGTACCCGGAGCGGCAACGATTACCGATGATGCCGGTAATGTTTTTAATACTGCGTTTACAACAGGAGAGGTTTATACAATAGACAATACTGCTCCAACTGTTACTTCTGTTGCACTAACAGGTTCAACGCCTACCAATGCGACTTCTGTGGGATATCTTGTCTCTTTCAGTGAAAATGTAACTAATATTGATGTAAGCGATTTCGTATTAACCAAAACAGGAACAGCGAATGGAGTAGTAGCAAGTGTAAATGCAACATCCGGAAACTCAGTGACAGTTACAGTTAATACAATTACTGGAGACGGAACGCTTCGCCTGGATGTGAAAACTTCCGTTGCAGGAGCTACACTCACAGATAATGCAACCAACGCCTTGACTGGTGGATTCAATACCGGTTCAACATATACGATTGATAATACTGCACCTGTGGCAGTAGATATCGTGCATAATCCTGCTCTCTTTAATTCATGGGGTGCCTCTCAATTTATCACCACTCCAGCTTACAATGGTAATACGGTCGATTTCACCATTACTTTCAGCGAGCCTGTTTCAAATTTAGCAGACCCTGAAATTAATAACTACTTTAATACTAGTAGTGTTGGCTTTCCTGCAGTAAGCGCCACATTACCTCCTTCTATTATCCCGGTAGATGGTTCTGGAAATCCGTCAAGCGCTCCTTCGCAGTTTTGGAAAGTTATTTATAGCAATGTGTCAGGATCGGGGTATATCTATACCTCTTATAGAAATATTAATTCTTCTGTTAAAGATCAGGCTGGAAACATTGAGACTAATGTAACGAGTGAATTCTATGGTGATGATGATGGAGTCTATACATATTATTACTATGTGGCACTTCCTGAACCTTCACTTGAGGTCAACGATGCATCGTTTACTTCCAGTGCGGAGACCACCACATCGATTACTGTTCAATGGGATCATTCAGGTGGTACACAACGGGCTACAGATTATATTATCAGAGCAAAGGAAACATCAATTAGTACTTTCCCTCCTTCAGCCAACATCGCAGATGGATCACTACCATCTGATGATACCAATGCGTCTGATGGAATACTTTTGAAGCATGTTACAAGTAATGCATGGCCTACAGGTCCGGCAACTCAAACGACTGTTTTTTCAGGATTAAAATCAGGTGTGAGTTATGACTTTGAGATTTACCCATATACCAAATCACCAAATGTTCCCTTTAATCAATCAATTGATTTTAATATAAATAACTTCGCTACTTATACTAAATCGACTCCCGTTGCTTCGCAAGGTAAAGTTGCCCTCAATTCAGGTGGTGGAATTTTGCTTTCCACTTTAAATACAACTCCAGGTCAGGCCGTATTGCAATTTATAATTACTGATGATGGAATTTCTGATGATGATAACGCGGCATTAAAATTCTCCAACATTGTCATTACTCCAGGAACGCTGAATACTATTCTGAGATGGGATGAAGTCATAGCTTCAAATGGAGCAACACTCTCTGATGGAACTACAACGATCACGGCAAGCGCAGATGCGTCAGGAACTTTTATTTCTTTCCCCGTTGCCAATCATTCAACGCCAGGTGACTTCGGTTTCATAGACGATAACCAATCAAAAACATACACACTTAAAATCTGGTTAAAAAATGATTTAAGTGGCTCTCAAAATTATCCTTTGTCCATTGACGGACTACGATTTGATTTCAAGGTGAATGGGTCCTCTGCATTAACTTATGATAATCTAAGCGACAACAGCAGATTGAGTAGCCATTTATCTCCAGGTTCATCCGTTGAATCGGGCGCGAATACTGTTCAGGTACCTACTGAAGGATTTAACTTTGTAACGCAACCCGCTCCTACCAGTCAACTCGTTCTTCAGAATTTCAGCACTTCACCAGTGGTGACTGCAATAGACAGAAACAATAACCGTGATCTTGGATTTACAGGAGTTGCGAACAATGTAACAATAACCAATGCAGGAGCCATACCGATGAATGGTTTATTAACCGGTTCTCAGCTTACTCCTTCATCAGGTGTGATTACCTTCCCATCCAATTTTCAATATACAGGAGCAGGAAACGGAACGCTTACAGTAACATCCGGATCAATTAATTCCAATACGCCTCTGGCCACCACAGGATCCGTTCCCAGCTCAACAGTAACAGTTAACTATAGTAATCTCTCTACTGTTACATCCGGTACCGGAGTGACGCGCGTACTTTCAACAGTAGTCAATAGCCCGGGAGTTTCGGTATTTACCTTCACTTATACAGATGATGGTGGAATAGGTCTGGGTGATGGTGCGGATACTAAAATAAATCAGATAGTAATTACACCAGATGCAGCCAATCAGTTAAACTGGTCAACTGTTTTAGCAGGTGCTACGTTATCTGACGGAACAAATACGGTGGCAGCAAGTAATATCAGTGCTGCCGGAATTACTTTCAGCGGAACAGCTTTCACGGGCAGTGCATTAAGTACAGTGGTTGACGGTAGCACTTCCGCCTCCAAAGTGTATACTCTTAATGTCTGGTTTAAAACATCATTGGGTGCATTAGCTGCTACTGCAGATCAGGATCATCTGGTATTTTCCATGTCTACAGATCCTGCTAATCTAACGCTGAGCACAACAGGAAGTCAGGCTCCAGTGGGATCTGCGGTGGATTCAGGTTCCGGCAATGGATTGTTTGAAGTAGATGCAACCTTATTGGCATTTAATTCAGATTTCAGTGGAGCACTGGCCTCATCACCCGTTCCTCCTGCTGCAAACAGTGCGATTGATTTCCTTGTAAACGTGGATGCCGCTACACAACTTCTAAGTAATCCAAGTGTTCAGGCTGTAGATATCTATGGTAACAGAGATACAAATTTCTCTGCTACGGTTACCACAACTGCCACTGGTGGAATGGCATTAACCAATCCACTTACCTCAATCACTTCAGGTATCGGAACGTTTTCCGGAAGCTTTGCCTACACTGCTATTGGAAATGGAAAATTAACTATAGCTACTTCTGCCAACAACAGAGTTGGCAATCCTCTTTCAGCTACCACAAGCTCCAATGCGCAATCAATAACGGTGAAGACAGGAACGGCTACAAAAATCAACGGACCAAGTGTAAGCGCTGCCTCGATCTCCTCAATTACAAATGCTTCACCAGGATCAACCGTTTTCACATTCACTATTACAGATGATCCGGCAGGAACATCTATAGTTCAAAACGATGGAAACCCGACAAAGATTACTGACATTGTTATTACCGGAAGTTCGGTCAACAATACTATTCTGGATTGGACTCAGGCGATTGCAGGAGCACGACTGGAAGATGCTAATGCTCCGGGAAAATTCATAGATATCACTCCTACATCAATTACGTCAAACACGTTGACATTTAGTGGCATCACGATCACCTCTGCCGGTGAACTGGGAGTGATTGATGACAACCAGACTAAAACATATAATTTAAAGATCTGGTTAAAATCAAATCTATCTGGAGCTAATAACTACAATACCACTATTGACGGATTGAGATTTGGATTTGAATTACTCTCCGCAAATGTGAGTACCGACAATACAGGAACTAGTTTGTTACCCGGGTTGAATGCCAATACAACTAATGTATCCACACCAGTAGCAGTTATTGCTACTCAACTGGATTTTATCACTCCAGCGACAAATACAACCGCCAGCTTAAATTCCGATTTCGCTGTTGTGGTTAAAGCACGAGATGCCAATTCAAATCTTGATCTCGGATTCAATTCAACAATTACTAATATCACTAATACGTCTGGCGTTGCAATGCAAGGAAATGGAATTACAATCGGAACTGCAGGAAGCGGAATAACCTATAGTGCTACCACATTTTCATCTGGCACCTTCTCCTTTCCTTCCACTTTCCAGTTTACTTCAGGTAATAATAACGATGATGTAACGCTAAGCATTACGGCAGGAGGAATAAACAGTCTTCCGGCTCCGGCCCCATATACTCCTGTTATTACATTAACATCCTCCTTCGAATCAATATTAGTTGTTGATAATAATTTCAGTCCTACACTTAATCTTCCCTACAAAGATTATCAGGATATCAATACCGCAGGTACAAGCATTGCTTTGGCTCAGTTTAAATTATTTGATGGTGATGGAGTTAATCCTGATCTGGATGGAGCACCTACTAACATAGAAGACATTACCTTCTCTGTTACAAACCCTTCAAACATACGGAGCTTAGGTATCTATCTTGGAAATACATTGATTCAAAAGAAAGATAACAACTCTACAAACTTTGTAGTGGTTGGAGGAGTAACAACTGTTACGTTTACAGGCCTTTCAGCTTCCATCATTGCGCCTGATGCACTTCCCCGCTCCATCATTTTCACAGTAAGGGCAAGTTTCGATAATACTGCAGCAAATATCCATGACAATGACCAGATTCAACTGCATATAACAAACGCAACTCAAAACGGAGGATCACGATTCAATAACATCGTTACCAATCCAATTGGAGGTATTACCGGAGGAGCAATTTCCGACCCGAATGTTCAGATAGAAGTTACCGCCACCAAGCTTGATTTTATTACACAACCAGGAAGCTTTGCTGGTATCAATGAACCAGTAGGTATTGATCCTTTAACCAGTCTGCCTTACGTTTCCGCTCCGTTACCGGGTACTACTGCCGGTGTGGTTCAGGCGCGTGACGTTAATCAAATCATAGATGTTGACTTTGATTACACTGCCTCTTCAATAACGATCACAGATAATGCAGGCGACAACATGACCTCTCCTGCCGATTTTGTTAATGGTATTTTAAAACTGGATGGATTAAAATATAACCTATCCGGAGACGGAACTTTGAAAGTAAGCGCGAATGGAATCAACAGCTTTACTGCACCAGCCATTACTTCATCGTTGGTAAATGTTATACATGTTTCTACCAGTCTTGCTGCTATTGTTACTCCTCCAAACTTAAAAGGAGGAACACCTGGCGCCATTCTGATGGGAGTAACATTTACACCAGAGTTCAGCACAACGGCAGAACCTTTCTTAAAGAAATTTGTATTCACCTTTGACTTCCCTTATCAGACTGCAACGACCACAATCTTAAAACCTAATTCATTTGCTGTCCGTATGGGTTCGACAGATGTTACTTCTATTGGAGCCACAGTCACAGCCGTCTCTTCAGCAGCTAACACAAACCTGGATCTTGTTGTTGTTGACTGGGGAACAAATCCTCCATTGGAATTATTCGATCCTAATACCGGTTTGCCTGTTAGTCGTACTTTTTATCTCATTGCGGATATTGATGTTACAGCTAAAATTGGAACTCAGAATCTGACTCCTCAATTAATTGACAATGGATATAACACGTCAACTGATCAAAATATACTTATCTCTAAAGGAACTGCTACTTCCAATTTGATTGGTCAGACGTACTCATTTGCAAGCACAAGACCTCCGGTGCTTAAAACAGATGCACTCTCATTAACCCGACCATTTAACGGTCAATTAAATGTAGATAAGAACTTAAATCACATTGATCTTGAGTTTGATGTTCAGGTTTGGTCATTAGATGGAGTGGCTGAGTTACATGATCGTGCTACAAATGCAAAAGTGGCCGACCTGATTGCTACATCAGGTAACTTCACTACGCTGGGAACAAGCACACCTACTGTAAATCCAATTAGTTTCAGTATTAACTGGATAAATGGAAATTCATTCCAAGACGATGAATTATATTATGTGACTATAAAAAAAGGAACATACGATAATTTAAGTGGAAAGGGAGAAGGAATCTCTGACGATGGATTCAATTATTTCGGAGGTATTTCTTCGAACGCTATTCTATTCTTCAAGATCTCAAGCCCGTTCCCTCCAAAGCTAACGGCTGCAAAAAGAATATTCAGCAATCTAACTACCGGTTCATTCCAGACAACTTTTGATCAGAGAGGTACTGCGTATTTCCTTGTTTTAGATCATGCTCAATACCTCGCCAATGGATCTCATGCGCCTGCCAATGCGAATATTCTTTCTCCGGCTTCTTATGGTGCAAGTTATCCTGGCTCTGTGATCACCAATGGAAATTATGCGATCACTTCAGTCAACTCAGGTCAGACAGCGACATTCACCGCAAACTTAAATGCTAATACAACCTATGATGTATGGATTTACGCAGCGAATGATGCTGCTCCTGTTAACATTGCAACAACTGCTCCATATGGGGGAAGCGCAAGTAGCTATGCGGTAGGCGGAACAGGTCCTACTCTGCAATTCACTACCCCTACTATAACTAATATCCGTAACAGTTATCAGCCTGACTACTCTATCTGTCCGGATAGTTATTTTACGTTATCTGATCCGATTATAATCGGTGAACAGAATGCAACTGATTTCCAGGCGTCAGGAATTCAGAACTTCAATATTCTTCTTCCTACAGGATATCAGTTTGATGGAATCAATAAGCCAACAGTGCAACTTGTAGGCGCAGAGTTTGATCAAACTTCATTGTCGATCGATTGGGAGAATAATACGGTGGTTAGAATCAGCTATCAAAACCATCCTTCTTTCAATGGCAATGCTTCAAGTATGGATAAAATAATTATAACCAACCTGAAAGTATTGGGCAAAGGAGGAAGTAATCCAGGCTTGATTAAACGGTTTGGAGGTACAGCTTCGCTTGGCGGATCCTTTGGAACAACCAATGCTACCTTAGCAACTATTGCGAATTTAGGCATCCAACAGCAAAAATTCACTAATAGCTATAGTTTATCGAATGACTTCACTCCATTTGGATTTCCATCGAACGCAGTAATTACAGCTATTCCAAATAACTATGTTGATGCGGATCAAAGTATTACCGGAAACATTCGCTTGGTTCCTCAGATCACTCCTGCAAATGACTATGGTATTACTTACTTCACAGGTAATGGAGTAACTAATGACGTTCTTAGCCTAAGCGCGGTAGCTCTTAATTCCGCTTTTGATATCACGATGACACACACTGATCTTAATGGTTGTGTGTCAAACAATGCTATTCAATATGTAGTCTATGATCACAATACTCCGATCTCAGCAAAATTGGGTTCTGCTGGTGGTACTCAACAAGCGCTTACTAATCCTAACTTCCCAAATGCAGCGCCTGTTGCTACTTTCCCTAATTCAGGTCCACGAATAAATTATAAGGATCTGGCAGGTTATAAGTTGCTGCTTCTGAAGGCAAACATCCCTACAAATGCTACCGCTCAGATCATGTCTGTTTCAAATTCCGGATGGAGAGCACAGGTTGCTAAAATACCTAAATCTGTAAATCAGATCCTGGGAAATGCAGATGCTGATCTGCCTTCGGCTTTAGGCTTTACTTCATATAATGATTATCAATGGGATTATTCTCCTATCCTAAACGCAGCAGTAGAGTCTCCGTCTACCATTACAGATAATCCCTATAATAACTTCAGACATACTACAGGAAACAATAACACATATTGGACCGGAGGGTCACTGGGTAAGATTGAGTTTACCGGTACTTTCCAAAGTACGGCTGACTTAAGTCTGATTGTACCTTTCCGCCAGGAGGTGGAATTGTTTGTGCCTCCTATTCCAATTATTGAATTGAATAAACCTTCTTTCCTTGAAGGATCGGTAGCGATTTATTGTGAACAGGGTACCTCTATAACTATTACCGGCTATCCGGCAGCATTAGCGGGCACATCCACAGGTACATTCACCATAACCTCTGCCTCAGGAGGACCTGTTACCAGTTATCCTTCGTCTGCGTTTGTGGATAACGGAAACGGTACAGCTACCTTATATCCAAACCTACTGAGTAATGGATATAATGATATTAAAATCTCTTATACCTATAAGGATAACAACTCTCCTGCTTCCGGCTCTTCTTCAACGGTAATTCGTGTTACACCTAATCCTGTTGCTAAGTTTACGATGGAAAGTGTGATTGGTGTGAATACTCCTCTGTCAAACGCGTATTGTGAAAATAAATCCATTGTCTTCACTTCAACATCCACTATTGCTAATGGAACAATTAGTAAATACAAATGGGATTTTGGAGATCCTAATGCTTCCGGTGAAAATAAAAATGTAGACACCACAACCAATGTACCATCTCACTTCTATGTACAGTCGGCAGTATATAGTCCATCGTTGATTGCTACTTCTTATTACAACTGCGCATCTTCTGCAACTAAGGCCACCATTAATGTTGGAGTAATCCCTACTGTAAATTTTGAGTTTAATGGGGTATCGACTGCGGATCAGATCACATTCAGAAATACAAAAGACATTGATTCGGGAACGGTTAGCGATGGCCTGAGTAAACTGGACTGGACTTTCGGAGATGGAAAATCTGTATCTGTTTCATCAAACTTTAATCTGGAAGTAGCTAATAAGTACACTGTCCCTAAGCCTTATTCTGTGAATCTGCAAGTGACCAGCAAAATGGGTTGTGTGAATAATCTACAACAGTCAATTGTAGTACTACCGCAATCCACACCTGATGGTACTAATGCATACAATGAAACATTTGAAACCTCAAGTGGAGACTGGCAGGTATGGAATACAGGTAATGGTAGCAATGGTATTTCTACCACTCCTATCTCATGGGCATACGGCACTCCATCCACTTCGATCATCAAACCAGATCCGGCTCTCAATGGATCAAAAGTTTGGAAAACGAATTTGACTGGAAATTATAATGGAAATGAAAGATCGGCTCTTTATTCACCGAGCTTTGATCTCCATAATCTTGAGCGACCGATGATCAGCTTCAGCAGCTTTGTGCAGATGGAACAAAGTGATGGAGTTGTTCTTCAATATTCTGTTGACAACAAAAACATAACAGACATCACTAAAGAATGGATTACACTTGGAGATATTGGTGATGGTGTAGACTGGTTTACTAATCAGGGTATTGCGGCTAAACCGGGTGATCAATCACTTAAAGATTTAGGATGGAGCAATTTCGATAAGGCTAAATGGCTTACCTCAAAACATTCGCTTGCACCTGTTCAGGCAGCTGCACAAATTGTATTCCGTTTTGCATTGGGAAGTGTGAAGCCTGCTGTAGAGCATGAAGGCTTTGCAGTTGATAATGTGCGAATTGGTGAACGAACCCGTACCGTTCTATTTGAAAGTTTTGCAAACACATCAAATACAAATCCACAGGAAAAAACTCAAAATGAATGGATCAATAATTACAGTGCGGATGCAATTGGAACAGAGGTTGTTAAAGTAAACTATCATGTTGGATTCCCTGGTATCGATCCGTTTAATGCTGACAATCCTGCCGATCCTAGTGCACGGGCACTTTATTATAACGTAACGTCAACACCTTCCACACGGGTAGATGGAGAAAAAGATGCACAGGACAGATTGATTTCACTATGGGCAGATGCCAACTTCCAGATCAGAAGTCTTCAATTATCTCAGGCCAATATTGATATTACTCCCACTGTAAAGGCAGATGGCACCATTAGCATTAAAGTGAATATCAATGCGGTTACCAGCTTACCTGAAAATACAATTCTTCAGGTGGTACTGGTGGAACAGTCTATTCCATCAAACGCAGTTGCTGCTGAACATTTAAAAACGGGAGAAACAAATTTC